>JAUJEN010000104.1:0-147965 GCA_030448925.1 Citrus cavaleriei
ACTACATTAGAAAAATCTCAAAATTTATCTAATGTGGTGGAGGAACTACAATAAAAAGAATGAAGAAAATGAGATAATATATTACATAAAATCATTATATATTATAAATTTCACATGTTCTAAAATAAGCGAATTGATATACATGATTAAATTGAAACTAAATAATAAATGTAATGTAATTCCACAATTAAAATTTTAAAACGCGTGAACTTTCCACCTCCTAAAATTCTTGAAGGATAACCAACCGTGATTAAATGTAATTTTTTTCAAGTACAATTGAGGAAACTCAAAAGATATATGCATAATTTTATATACATGAAAATATTCAAACTTGATTAAAGTAAGAACGCTTAATATATGCAACTTGTACATTAGTAATGGTTTTGTAGGAAAGGGACAAAATGAAGATAAAAAACAAAAATTACTCATAATTAAGGGGATAAATTATAAATAAGAAATTATCAATTGTATACTTATTATCAAATTTACTTACAACATTTTTTAGTAGATATCAGTCATTCATCTAAGTTTCGACAAAATATAATGTCGTCACCAAACCTTAAATATTGTTTAAATATGATGACGTTAGAGGGGTAATATGGTCTCTTTCATGATATGGTTGATAATTTGAAAGCGATATAAATAAATAAAAATTGATGACCAAGGAAATTAATCTATATCAAGCAGCTTTTGATGATTCATAATTTTTTATAAATATTAATTTAAATGCAATAATGATTTAGCAAAATTTGTAGGGAGTTAATTTAAGGTAGAATTACTTTAATTTTGTTAATAACAAATGATGTTTGTTAACTTATACACGACTTGTTGTACATGAAACATTGGTGTTAATACGTCAAAATGCTACTTGATATTATTGCAGATGTTTCAGATTAAATTTTTTATTAAGTTAACTTTAAAATTACAAACCTCTTTAAAATTAGAGTGCTCAAATTGCTGGATAACTTATTGTAAAGTCTAACGGAAAATAATTCTGATGCAATGGTTAATTTATTATAAACAAATAGATATCTTAGATGTTGTTCGTTAAAATTTTAATAAATTTCAGTTTCAGATGTAAACTTGACCTTTAATTAAATCATATTAACTGAAATGTTGTGACAAATATATTTAAATCTAATGACTCGGACATCGAATCAGATGTGATCAGATCATTGGGAGGTTTCGGATTAGAGGTCTCTCATCTCTTTTGGCCTGCGCTGCTTATTCCTCTGTGCTAGCTTTTAGTAACTGAAATATATCCTTTGATTGGCTGATTTTAATTTGGCATGCCCGTTTTGCTCTTTTGGCGGTCAATGTGGACAGACGTCTCTAGTGTACACCCATTCCTGCTGAGCTGTTTCAGATGAGAGAGAAAAAATTGGCTGACATTTCACGAATTAACACACACACACTCCCACTTTCTGCTACTCGTCCAGAAAGTAAAGGGAGGTACGTGTCTGCGCTTTATTTTATTTATTTTTTATTTTTCTGCGTGATCCATATTATACTATGACATTTAGTTCATTTCGTTTCCATTCTGCCTTTGCCCCCATCTTTTACAATGTCGCATCATTCTTTTTGGTACTATGATTTAGTTAGTTTATATGCTGACACTAGTCTAATGGTTACCCAATTTAATTTATTACGTGGAGATAGATACAGTTCTGAGGATATTTCAATGGGTGAACTGATAAGTAAGTCCATCATTCATATGCTTGTGTTGTGTATATCGATTTATTTTTTTTTTTGGTTTGTTGAGCACATGCCGATACATATGCCATATGCTCTAAGAAAAAGCTCATTAAGTTTTTTCTTTTTTAAAAAAAATTTTTAAGAAGCATACTAAGCTGTTTGATGCGATATTTTTTTTCATATATTTTTCTTAGATTCTGTACTTTTATTCAAATTTAATTAAAATCAAAAATCAAAACTCAAGTTTATATTGTACAATAATGTAATAAACTTCTAATAATAGTAAAAGAAATGTAATATTAATTACTATGTTTTACACGACCTCTTAGTATTATAATTTTTTAATACTATCAACAACAACAACAACAACAACTAATAATAATATGTATTTTCTTAAGGTTAACTTAATTGTTAACTTAGAGTTATATAGAGTCATAGATCATACTGCACAATAATATTAATGCATATTTATATAAAATCATGATATTTATAATTTTATTCATTAAAATCATGATATCAATTATTTATTTAATAAATTATAAATATAAATTAATTATAATATTTTTTAAACTAAAAATTAAATGAATTTAAAAATTCAACTTCAAGTTATTTATAAAACACTCTAAAATTTTAAGTTTATTTTCATTCTAAAAAATATTAATTTATTGTAGGCATTTATCGCTGCTCAGTGCCGTCTTTGATAAAGTACTCTAATCATATCATATTTTTAAGAGCTCTAGTGTTTAAAATTCTAAGCTTCAGCCCGGCCCATACACTCACCGAAATCTATGACACTAAGTGTTGAATCTTATAGATACCAAAGTGTTGATAAATCTGCGAAGTTTTTATAAATTAAACTTTTATCCTTTATTTATTATATATATTAACAAAGCCAAATGGAAATTTCAGGATAATGATTATTGTTTTAAAACTAAGGAACTTTTTTTAAGAAAAAGGCACTTAACAATTTCTACTCCAAAATATTTTGATGTCATAACAATTGACAAATATTATTATCTTGCTCAAATTATAACAATAATACTCTGACATATCTCTAAGTAATATGACATATTGTAAAAATTGGGGAAAATGATGGAGTATGTAACTCTCCATTAATGTTAAATTTAAATCATAAAATTTTAAATTGTGCTCAAATCACAAGGTATTAAAAAATTTATGTTTATATAATGGTATAACATAATCTTTTAGATTGGTTAAAGATCATTTTTTATAAAATAAAATTGAAATCAAAAGCTAAATGAATCGAGTTGGTTAAAACTTCGATTCAATTTCGTTTGGCTTGGTTTTCTTTTTAAGCGTAAATTCCTCTATATTTTGTATTTTTTTTTTCTGTTTTTGATTTTCTGAATTGACTTGTTTTTTAATTTTTGAAACAAAACAAACCTCTAGTTAGCTTTTGGATTTTTTTGGCAACAATGATTTTTATACCCTACTTTGATATTAAAATTTGTAGAAGTACATGAAATTGTATTTTGTAGTTATATGTTGCCCTAATTTAGGCTTGACTCTTAGGCATTGACCTATACATTGTAAAACTTGATTTTTTTCATATATTTGTGCCTATATACATACATGATGATCATTTATCCTAACAATACATTGCTTTGGGCATTAATTCTTTTTTTTAAAAAAGAATATTCATGTAAAATTTTTGTAAAATATTGTTGAGGATAATTCCATCAACAAAAAACGGTGAATATTAACTAAATATCATTGTTTTTATTAAAAAAATTACTTTCTATAGAATACGTGAGTAATGAAATGTATTTGGGCAACATTATCTAGTACTCAAACTTTTCTACTTTAGAAGCATTGAGTTTTTCTTTGGCTTTATTGTAATTTTGAATTTTGAGAAACTAGAAGGGACTTTCATAGAAATTAAAATTAATACCTATTACCTATTGTTGGTTGGTGGCCTTTAGAAGCATGATTACTTAATTGCGTGCTTTATTTTCGTTTACTTTATTATTTTCAGGTAATTTATTAAATTAATCTTTAATTAAATTTGGCTATAGCTGAACTGGTGGAGATAAATCAATCATATTTTTATCTGTATTAATCTATAGGTTATAATATTAGTGATTGATATTACAAATTTTTAAAGAAATTTATTAATCTGACCCTAAAAAAATATACCAACTGTTAAGGTTAAAAAATTAAATTTTTCGTAATTCAAATTTATTTACTTTCTCAAATTCATCGCTTGAAATTCCAAGGAAAAATATAATTAGAAGAGCAAGAGTTATAAGGGTTAAAAAATGGAAAAATAGGGCTCCTCCGTTTTCATTCCCCTGTTTTCTGTTCAATTGATTGCAAATATTTAAATCAGAATTTATGATGCACTTCACGCACCTTTCTGGTGGATGACTGTTAGGGTTTATCTTAATTTATGATGCATTAGGATATGATTTTTGATAAATGAGCCTTTATGTATCCTGTGAGGCTGATTATTATTTTATTACATTGAAGATTCAGCTATCTCTTGGTAGTCTTGTTTTTGAATCAAGCGGATTTAGTTAGATAGGGTAATACTCTGGACTTCATACTAAACGGAATGGAGTATTATTTTATCCCGCTTCTAAATCAGTTTTTTTTTTTAATTAAAAATAATTCATCAAACACTTTATAGACTCCGGTTTTAATTTGGTAAACACTTTAAGCCGCAACTTTAAATTCAGTTTACGAGAACTCCCAACAGTCACTGTGAAAGCGGGTAGAAATGAATATACTAGCTAACATAATGCTACCCAGAAATGTAGTTGAACCAGACCAAACTAAAACCAGATGATGAAAGCTTATATGCACCAAGAATTTATTCGTTTCTGAGTTTGTTTCCAACCCGAACCTCCCCTGTTTCTATTTTGCCTTTTATGGGTTAAATGTTGTTTGTTTGCTTTTCGTCTTTTATTTGTCTATTTTGTTCTCACGTCATTTTATTAGATTTGCTTTTTACTTGAAGATTAAAGATGAGCAGAAATTTTCTTTTTTTCTGAAGCAGCCTACAAATTTTAGAATAGTTAAGGCTAGAAGTAATTACAAATTCAATTAACAAAAAAAGTTATTTATATTTATCGCTTGTAAAGAGTAGGGCATTATCATGCCAAATAGAGTTGTTTGCATTAGAAGTTTTCTAGCATTCATGAGGCATTACATCATATCACAGGAATAACCTGAAAAACAAGATAAATCAATCTAAGCAACACTCTTTATTGAATTTTTTTGGCAAATACTAGGGAAAATATTATATAAAACAGAATTAGATGAAAAAAAGGGAAAGGCATCGCGTCATGCGTTTTATGTTTTCAACTCTGCGATTTTTCGTTTTGCATTTGGAATCCACCTAAAGTTACTTTTTTTACTTTTACTTCCATTTGGAATCAAGTTAAGAAAACTAACAAACTTAAAAAATGACCATTTACTTTAAAGCGAAAATTATAATTTCACCTTTAAAATTATCAAAATAATCAGATTAAATCTAATTATTTTCCCATCCAGTCAATAAAAGAAATTAATTCCACAACTATCAAATGCAGGTTTTTTTAAATATGCATAATTAAAATACTAAATTATAATAGTAGTATTAAAAATAAGCGATCTATGACAAGCCATCAATTGAATTTAAGATAAGTAGAGTTTATTATTCATTGAGTTATAATCTACAACTAGTAGTTAAGATTTTTTGTGCTTCATTAACGTATTGCCAATAATGATTCTTGTCATTAAATCTCTTATTATTTTGGCATTTTTTTGGGTGAAATTGTAATTTTCATTTGGGGTAAAATGGTCATTTTAAGTTTCCAGTTGAATTTCTTAACGCATTCCAAGCGGAAGTGGAAAAGTGAAATAAAATGTAACTTTAGGTAGATTTCAGCCAAAAAATGAAGGATTTGTGTATTTTTTGAAAAAGCAAAAAATAGGTGGAATGATCGGATTTTTCCCAAAAAAAAAGGTAAAACAAGTTTACATGTTTTCATTCCCTGTTTTTTGTTTGGTGATTGAAAATTTTATATCTAAAATTTTATGACTTCCACGTTGGATTTTGTTAAATAAAAGAATATGTAATCTAAATTTACCTTACGCATTGTTGATTATTATTACATTCTCTTAATATTTGTTCGTGCAATTTGTGTGATGTGAATTTCATGTTTTACGTTAACATAAACCAATTTGTAAATAAGGCCACGCCGAACCGATAATGAAACAACAAAAAAAGCATCGTTGTGAGCAATACAAAAATCAAGCTGTAACACCCAAAAATTAATGTGAAAATATAAGGGTAAAATTAGAATGAAACCTCACATCATTTATTCTTATTAATAAATCTCAAGATAAACAATCATTATTCATACTCTAAACTGAATCCTTATAAAACATATGAAATAAAGTCTAATCCAAAATAAAAAGTCTAGCCAAATTTAAACTTTAAAGCAACTCAAAGATTCACTAAGAAAAATTCATCTAAGCACCAAGCCACATTTATAATCGATGCGCAAAATATTATTAGAGGCGAGGTGAAGCGTCAACTCGATGAAAATCAATAATATTTGAAAACCTTTGTCATGTATAATTAAACGTTTTATAACATCTTTTTAGTGATAAGGGTGGATTCATATAAAAACATTAAAACATTTATAAAAACATTAAAGCGTAGACATTGGTGGGCTAAATGCTTAGTAGTCCATCATCATTCATCATTCATCATTCATCATTTAGATATTTATACGCGTGTTGTTCTTAATTCGGGTTACTATACCCCACATTGTTAAATAACATCCTTGTACTGACAAGATCATCATCATACTACAAGCTGGCCATAACATTTCTTATCACGCATAACATTAACATCATTATACCATTTCTGGACTATGAGCCAACATTTTTGAATCCACCATACATTCTTTCAAAATAGCAAAGTTAAAGTCTTCTAAAACATTTGAACCTTTCTTTGATCATTTAGGATTCTTTTAGAAAATTTTAAAAACATTTTGTTTAGAAACTAATTTCTTGTAAAATTAAACCTCATCCCAAATAGAGTTCGTTTGCATTAGAGTTTTCTAGCATTCATGAGGCATTATCATCATTTCACAAGATAACCCGAAAAACAAAGATAAATCTAATGAGCAACTTGCTCTTTATTGAATTTTTTTTCTTGCCTGAAATACTCGGGAAAATATTATATAAGAACAGGAATTAGATGAAAAAAAAAAGGTAAACAGTTTTCTGTGTTTCATTCTTTTTTTGTTTGGTGATTGAAAATTATATCAAATTTTATGACTTCCGTTGAAGTTTTATTAAATAAAAAGAATATGTAATTCTAAATTTACCCTCACGCATTGACTGATGTGAATTTGGCATGTATATTATATAAACCAATTTGTAAATAAAAGGCCACGTCGAACAAATGAAACAACCAAAAAGCATCGTTGGCCATACAAAATCAAACATTATTATTATCATTATTTTTTTTTAATATGTACAAATCAAATCATGTACTATTGATCTCCCACTTGATAAATCAATTGTTAGTTTCTCTCAAAAATGCTTTTATAAATGTTTTTTGGTCCTCAATCATTCATCAAGCTTTTTGCTGATCTTTTATTAGGCATATTCACTGCGCTTTGTCACTTAATATTCATTTCAATTTCACAGTACACAAGCAATGTCTATGCCAAAATCATTAAAGCACAACCGGTATTTATTCCATGAAAACTTTATGATTTCTTCAACTTAATTGGGTAGAACAACATTTTTTTAAAGTACTTTTATCACACTGCATGCTTTGTTAATCCTCCGTCTTTTGGTATTGATTAACTTGAAATTAAATCTTTAAGTCATTACAAGTTTATTTGCTTCATGAAAGAAGTCAATAATCAAGTGCGTGTGAATTAAAGAAAAAAAAAGATCAGTGAGAAAAGCCCTTTTTCTAAAACCTACTGATTTGAAATAGGACTCAACCACAAGAAAATATTTACGTTTTGCTTTAAGGGTACATGATAGCTAAGCTATTAAACTTAATTCAAATTTAGTCAATCATCAATCAATCAATCCAACTAGTTCAAGTACAGAGTCAATTGAACAAATTCATCACTTGCATAATTAAGCTTATCTTCCAGAATTGAGTTGTTTCCATTAGAAATTTTCCCACAGTCACGAGTTACAATCATCAACACAAGATTATTTATATAAGAACAAGGTTAAAGGAAAAAAATTAAAGCAAGATTCCTCTATTTCCGTTCCCCTATTTGTTTTTTTTTTTTTGGTCTGGTGATTTAAAATTTTATATCTAAATTTTTATAATTTTCCATTGACGTTTATATTTAAATAAAGAATTACAAAAAAAAAATTCTAAATTTATGCATTGAATGGTTATTGTTATGCTCTCTTAAAATTGGGTACAATATCATTTTCATAACGAATAGAGTTATTGACCACTTTGTTAAAAATGAACATGTTATGTTTATATGAATAAAACAAAACACGGGGTGCACGCTTAAGTCTTGTTCTTTACAAAGATTGCATTTGTATTACTTACTCGATGAAATCTTTACTCATTGAGGAAATTGGTGGGTGAAATAGAAATGGAAGAAAATAAAGAACAAGCACAAAAAATGGACCTGACAAGAAATTGATGGTTATTTTAGCCCACGTCCACGGGTGAAAGCAGATGGAAAATATTTTACTAGTGAAAAGAAGTTACTGAAGTATTGTGGTATTTTGACTCCAGCCCAAAGTTGATACACCGAACTCTCAAATCACTGACTCTTAAAATCACTCTAAATAAAGAAAAGTGAAGAACTCGATGATTTACAAATGAAGAGGAGTGGTTTTATAGCCAAAAATTAGCTACTATTCATTTAATATTTAATAATTATTATTATTTATTAATTTTTCTTTTATTTTCCTTCTTGGCGACATCACTTTTCTTCTCTCTTTCTTCTTTTCTTCTTTCTCTTTTTGTTTCACGTTGGGCGCATCTACTTGCCAGCCTAATTTCCTTAGATTTGGGTGGCCATTTTGAAATATGTTAATGGTGCTTAAACCTACCCATGACTTTGACGATTCTCCCACTTGGAGATTAGATTGAGAATCGATCAATCTCTGACATCCTTTAAACCGGCCAGCATAATCATGTATGCCTACTGCGTTTCTACTAGGCCACAAGAGGATCTACTCAGATAAACTTGTACATTTATCGACTTGGTCAAAACATACTGCTAGGTTCTCTTTACATTGTGGATTTCTGTAAATCGACATTTCCATCTTCCACTACTTCTCGAGAAGGTGAATCTTGAACTCCTATGTACTTTTGTCACTCGGAATGAAAATTTGGATTCCTTACAATGATATGCAAGGCTACTGTCTATCCTGAAACACAAAGAATTTTCTCTTGTTTGTGCTGAGCTCCTCCGATAATCTTTTGTATCGAAATAGCCTTCCTTGAGCTTGTGTAGATGCCATGTATAACAGCCTTGTTGTAGATAAAGCACAACAATCTGCGGTTCGAAACCCATTTGCCCACTCATGAGTGTAAACACATAATCAGTAGTGGATTTTCTTTTATCAATATCTCCTGTAAAATCTGAATCCCATAGGCCCTGACGATGAAACTCACAGATCCTCAGCATAATGCAACATACCTCGAGGTTCATTTGATGTATCTTAGAATCCTCTTCACAACTATCTAATGCTCTCCCTGCGGATGCCATGTATCGGTGGGCTCCCCACTTGCTTGTGCAATATACGGTCTAGTACATATCATAGCAAACATTAAACTTCCCACTTTCTGATGCAATAAATTTTTCGAGACATCTCGCTTCCTGCTTCGTTCTTAGACACATTGAGGATAATTTGAAATTAACGAAGTGGGGTGAAATTGACTTACAATCTTGCATGCTTGAAGCACAATTTTCTTCAAAGTAATTCTTCTGCAAGCCAAATCTTCATTATTTACGTCTCGTGAATTGCATCCCTAGAATCTTGTTCTTCCCAAGATCCTTCATTTCAAACTCACTAGCCCATTGTGCCTTGATTCTTGGATTGATCTTTGTTGAGGCACACTACAACATGACATCCACATACTGAACAAAATAATGAAATCATTATCTTCCCGACCTTTTATAATATGCACAATGATAGTGCCCGAATGCGTATTTGTATCAAGGCTCATGATGAAGGAATCAAATCTTCTATACTAACACCATTGACCCAGGGGCCGTATAAGATTTGTTCAACGCAAACCAAGTTCTCTTTTCTTTACGCAAAACGCAGTTAGAGCATATATTTCTTCTGTGTTCTCCATGAAGAAATGCGATTTCATCTAACTTGCTCAGATGTAGGTCAAATGTAGCACACATTGCCAAGACTACTCTAGCGTAGTGAAGTCGAACCAAAAATATCTACGTTGAAGTCAATACCTTCTTTACGAGCATATCTTTTCACCAATCTCGCACGATACCTCTACTTGGTCATTGCCATCATGTTTGATCTTGTAGACCCGTTTTATTTCCAATGGCTTTTCTTCACGCATGGTAGTGGTACAAGTTCTCATGTCTTGTTCTTGTGTAGAGCGAAACGTTTCTTCTGCATTCTTGTCATCCACAAAAGCAATATCCCGAGCTTTCTAAAGCATGAAAGTTGAAGGCTCTTCGTCCTACGTTAGAAGATATGCAGCGTTGATCTCGTAACATGCTACTGGCAGTGCCACGTTGGCGGTCGTCTCGAGTTGTGATGAACTTTTGGAGCCTCGGTTCGGCTTCTTGTTCCTCGCGCTCACGGTTACGAAGAATGCGAATCTTGGATTATTTTTCCACATATCTGCAATACTCGACTTTTCTTTTACCTTTCTTGTCATCTTCTTTTCGGTTGATCTTATAAAGATAACATCTCTGCGATGGCGATCTTGTGAAGCGTTAGGGTCCCTGACGATACCGCTACTCCATCGGCATATCGAAGATCATCCTCAGATTTTGGATCCATTTTGTTCTTTCTTGGACATTGTATATCACGTGCACAGGGACATCTAAATACATATAGGTAGGAATAATGGTGGCTTTCGGTCCATCTCTCGTGTCTTTAGCCCGATAGTAGATGCAGCCGTTACTATATAACAGGCGATTTTGCATACGCCGGGAATGAATTGGTAGAGGCGATTCTCAACGTATTGTGTTATTCTTTAAGATTACGTTCGTCCGCTCCACTGGTTTTGTTGAGGAGTGTATGCTACGATGAATCTACGAATACCTTTACGAGAAAGCAAGAACTGCCATCTGTATACTCTCCATTATCCGTCCTCGCACTTTATCTTTTACCGATTCAAGTTCCACCGCTTTGTATTTTTAAACCGAAAATACATCGACTTTTTCTTAATTGGATACACCAACATCTTACGGAATAATTATCAATGAAAATCACCATGTACTTTACCTCCATGGATATATCCGGTGATTTCCAAATATCGAATGAATCGAGACTAGAATGCATTTACTAGCAATAGGTCTCTTAAATTTTAATCTATCTTTGCTTTATAACATGCTCTGATGAAATGGTAAACTTACCGATTTGAGCCACGGAGTAATTTTCACTTTCGGAGAGAATCTTGAAACATTGTTGGAGCATGTGGCCAGTTTGAGATGCCATATCATCGTTGACTCTTCTCCATTTGATCGACCGCATCCTCTAGTGTTTCTCCTTTAAGCATGAATATATTAGCGATCTTTTTGCGCTCAATACAAGCGCTCCTTTAATAATCTTAATAATTCCATTCTCCATATGAGTTTTGCACCCTGGTATTTATCCCAGACAATAGATTTTTCTTGAAATTTGTACATGTGATACCTCCCGATTGTGCGAATTATACCATGAAACATTTTATTTTGATAGTACCAATACCGTGATCTCGAGGCATGATCATCTCCGTATATCTGAGATCCTCTGAGATAAGTTCATATGTGGAACCATTTCCTCTAAGAGGTCATGTGTGGGGTAGCTCTGAGGTCATAAACCAAACATCAAATAGTGTTTTACGCATTACGAAATAGTTGTTGCCTCGGTGTAAAGAATTTACGCCATCATCAGACTTTCTACACCCAAGCATTTGATGACTCGGGTTCTTTATCCTCTTTCTCTTGGTTACTCAACACTCTTTCTTGGCGTGCCCTTTCTTGCCACAGTTGTAGCATTTAACATTCTTCTTACTTTTGGATTTTGATTTACCATGATTTTGACTCCCACTGGGGCCACGTTCTGTTGATCTCACTCTCGTCACCAATAACGCCTCCGCTTGCTGCGAACTTACTTGTCTGTTTTCTTTATTTTTCCGCCTGCTCTCCTCATTTAATACGGAGGCTGCAACATCGTTGAAAACTAGACTATCCACTGGATTGTTGTTCGTTAGGTTGATGATGATTTGATCATACGAATCTGAGACTTTAGTAGAAGCTACGCGTTCGTTCTCCTCATATTATGACCCGACATTGTGAGTTGTGAAAATAAGTCTTTAAGGTGTTGATGTGGTGGTCACCATTGTAGATTCCGCCATTCGAAGAGTATAGTTTCCTCTTGAAGATTTTGTTGTGTAATGACTTGGCCTCGTACAATTTTGGAGAGTATCCCAATTTCATTTGTATTTTCTACATTGGATAATACTCGTACAAGTGCCAAGTGTAGATCAGAAATGGCGTTGCCATCTATCTCGTTCCACTTGTCATCGGTTATCTCCATGGGGCTTTCTCTTCTTTGGCAAGCAATTATTTTTCTCAATCTTTCATCTTCATTTTCCTGACGAAAAATTCTTTAGTTAAATTTCTCAATTTATACTTTCTTATTTTGTTGATAAATACACAAGCTAGTGTACCACCTTGAATAGTTGTGAGTATGTGTGAGAATGCACCGGAAAGTTCGAGAAAAAGGCGGAGGGTCACAATGGTCCTTAAAATCCAGGACTCAAACTCTTTCCTTTGTGACGAACTTTCAACATGTACAAAACCACGGTTGTTTTACTCACACCATTATTCCTTTGCACATAAAATTCTTGGATCGCTCCACGTTTCACGTGAATAGTACCATATCGTGAGCGATTAGTATCGTGAATAGTACCCACTTACGTGAGCAGTACTTTTTTCAAAAAAAATACAACCAATTGCTCTGATTCCACTGTTAGAAAATTGGTGAGTGAAGCAGACACGCAGCTAAAGTGAAATTGGAAGAAAATAAAGAGCAAGCACAAAAAATGGACACAAGAAATTACGTGGTTCAGCTTTTAGCCTACGTCCACGGGTGAAAACAGAAGGAAAATATTTTACTAGTGAAAAGAAGTTACAAGTATTGTGGTATTTTAGCTCACTACCCAAAAGCCCAATACACCCAAACTCTCAAAGAACTCGATGATTTACAAATGAAGGGAGCCAGCGGTTTTATAGCCAAAATTAGCTACTATTCATTTAATATTTAATAATTATTATTATTTTATTAATTTTTCTTTTATTTTCCTTCTTCGGCCCGACATCACTTTTTCTTCTCTCTTTCTTCTTTCTCTTTTGTTTCTTTCCTTGGACGGCATCTACTTGGCCTTTAATTTCCTTCAATTTGGGTGGCCATTTTGAAATATGTTAATGGTGCCAAACCGCCCATGACTTTGACATACTCACATTCCTCGGCAGTTGACATTGATCTTTTGCTCATTCTTATATGTTCAAGGCCAATAGTGAAGCTCCTTTCAAAAAATAAAAATAAAAATAAAATAGAGAAATTTTGGGCTTTTATTAGGACCCACAAACCTTTACATTAATATAAAACTCTAATCCTTGAGCAAAAGGTGAAAAAAAAAAATTCTCTATTTAATTATTAGTTGGCTTAAGATCAATGTTGTTTGCCTCGTCTTTTCTTTGTTTTGTTTGTTTGTTTGTCATTTTATTAGATTTGCTTTGTATCTAATTTTACTTGGAGATTAAAGATGAGTGAGCGCCTTTCTTACGAAGCAACCTACAAATTTTACTTGCATATGTAAGTAAAGCCTTTATTCTTGATTGCACTCAATTGTTCAATTAAAAGTCTTACAAAGCACCTAAAATAGAAGATGGGACATCCTCCATCCAAAAAACAAAATGTTAAGGGCTTAAAAAAAATTTATTAAATAATTGCATTAATATACTGTTAAGGGTTAAAAATGTGCCATTTGTAATCCATTTAAATCAAAATAGTATGTTTAATAAAAAAAATAACTCTTGCCATGATGGAGCACATAGAATAAAAATAAAACTTTTAGTTTTACTAATCCTAAATATACCAACTGTTATCTCCAAAAAAAAAATTTATTTTTTAAATTTTAAATCATATATTATACTAAATTTAACATATGTTCTAACAATCATCGATCCTACTGAGATATTAATTGGGTTTAGGGTAATCCTGTTTACATAAAGAATATTGTTAAATAAATGTTTGTTAATATGGTTTCAGATGATGGTGATGAGTTACTGCCAATCATGCGTAATATCATAATATTAAAAACAATTATCCCAGGTTTCCCGAATATGCTATATTATTACATATTAAAGTTAATTATAAACTAATATAAAAAAAGCTCGACAAATATTATTTCTTGAAAAATGAGATGATTCACATGTTGTGTTTCATGCTAATTACTTTTCTCCGGAAAAATATTATAAATTAAAATTTAACGAAGTCTCAATTTATACGCTTATAGCATGTTCTATAATTTTTATTTTTTATATATAGTATAATTCAAGAATTTATACTGAGTAGAAGCAAAGATCAATCCATATGTGGGTAACCAAATACCTTCATAGAACAAGGCACTATAATAACCAAAACCAGCCCTTCGTTTTGGTGCCGATTGAAAACAATCATATTGTGATTCGCAAATTAAGTGAGATTAGTGGCCTCTCAACTCAATCAAATACTTGCCCAATTCATGTCTGAGCATGCATCTTACCCCCCCTCCTCTTTTTCGTGTATAAATTGAGCATGGTGGCTTTGAAAATTTTAAGATTCTTGATGATTCCAAAATGAGAATATCAATTGTTAAGCCAATAGTAGATTATTGACGTTTAAATTGATAAATAAACACAACTCTGATTTTAAAAGTTATGATAACAACTTTAAAAATTTAAATGTGGATATAAAATCACCCATAATATAACGATATGAGATTGAAATAATTTATTTAAATATAAATCATCCGATGTAATTAATACAAAACCAACCATCAATTTAAATTTTTAAATAATGACATTGAGATGTGCTATAAATGAGTTCCAGGAAATAAATATTAATGTAAATGATAGCAACAGCTTCATCCATTAATATAATTCTACTATTAAGCATGAAATATATGACCATCAACTTACAATTGTAATCATTAAACTAGAAATCATTGAGTATTACATGAAATCATTAATATTGAACCTAAAAGATATATGAAATTAATGTTAATATGAAATCTAGGACCATTAACTTAAAATTGTAATTACGAAATAAAGCTTTACATGAAATCACTGTCATTGAGCTTGATAATTCTACCATTAAACATAAAATTAATGCAAATATGAAGCATAAGACCATCAACTCAAAAATTGTAATCATCAAATTTTGAATACCACAAATTAAATTTACTCTATCTTTGTAATGAATACATTCTACAGCCTTAAAAAATAAATAAATAAAGGGTTATTTTAGCATTTATATGAGTGTGTAAAGTAAATGTTGACTATTAAAGTTGATTCAATATATATAAACAACATTATTGAATCATTATCTTTTTTTTATAATCATTATTAATAAACATACTATTTTGATTAAAAAAATAAAATAGTGGAGCTTAAATATGTTTGAAAATTTCAAAATTAGTAATAGAATCAGTAGCGGTTCGATCTCTGAACAACTTGGCTTGGGCCTACTTTACATGAAAATCTATAAGATGATTATTTTGTATATAAAGAGGAAGAGTGAATTTAAAAGTCATTATTATGCATCTAATTTATTATTATTTTGTAATTATCTTTTCTCAAATAAACTACCGAGTTCCTATAAAGTTTATTTAATGTAGTACTTAGTAGTTTTAATTCCTACAAAACCGATAAATTAATAGTTTCAATCCTATAAATTCGATATTTCATTGTTAGAATTAACAACTTATAATTAAAAAGTTTTATATTCATTTTAAACCTCTATAAAAGCCCCACATTTTATTACTTATCCATTAAATTTTTCTTCTAACAATGAAGACACCATATGTTCTTCGTTTTTGAGAAAAAGAAAGAGAGAGAGGGGAAAAAAAATCTTGCTTCCTCTACTTTCCACTCAAGAAAAAAAAGAAAAAAATCTAATAGTTTTTTTCTATTCTCTATGGCTATTAGTCATTACTCAAATCTTCAAATAATTAATATAAAGATAAAGTTAATTTATGATTTCATCTCAAATTTCAAATTTCAGATTTTATTTTTTATTATTCTCTTAATTAATTGTATTATTTATGTGTTCTTATTTCTTTTTAATACATTCTTTTATTCTTCTACTATTTTTTGTGTGCTTTTTTTCTATTGTGAAATAAATAACTATATCAAAAACTTTAGAAAATAGAAGAATAAAAAATTAATTTAATGTAGAAAAGTAGTATAAAAGATGTAATTTGAGTTAAAAAAAGTAAAAATATTATAATTGAATTAAAATTTCAAGGATTGACAATAGTGTAATATAATTTTATTTAATAATTTTACATTTTAGAAGTGTTTAAAAATTGATTTTCAATAAATATTATATAATAATGAGTAATGATATAACTGGCTTTATTTTTATGATAAATTAGTTGAATTAAATATCGCTTTGATTTGTTTTTATTATTTTATATTTTCATTCAAATAAATTAATCTGTCGGTTTATCTGAGAGTTTGTATATCATCCATAAGCTAATATACATATTTTTGTCCTAAATTTTAAGAAAAACTAATTAAAACCATTTGCCTAAGGCCTCAAATATGGTTGAGCCGAATAGAATATAAAAGTACATGATAAATATTTAAATTAAAACTCCATAAAAGGTTAACAAAAACACACATGTTGTTTTTTAGTGAGTTTAATTTTATTTTTTTTTTGGGAACAAATTCAAAACGACATCATTTTGGATGTATTTTCATTGGGATTTGGTTCTTCAATTATTTTTCTAATAGCAGATCTCAAGATTGTGTGATTACATCACAACTTAACTTTTACAGTGATCGATTCCAATAGCTCTCTAGTTGAAATTTAAATTAATTAAATAAAAAATAACACGGCCCTTATCAATTTGACGATGGTATGGTGTAAAAACATCATCTTGAAAATTATGAATCATCCAAAAAGATTAATTTTTTTGGGATATCTTGAATGGAAGTAAACATAATTTTATGTTTTATAAAAAGGTAAAACATTAAGTAATTAATAATATATCAATATTAATTAATAAGTTATTTACATTAGGCAATATTATACGTTTGTGAATTTATTGGTCATTTGTTTTTGTACAATTATTTCATGACATTATAACGATATGAGAATGACGATTCAAACTATCTTGAATATTGGATAATTGTTTTTTAATTAACATTTTGGGGCTGAATTCAATCATGCATATAGACAATTTTATCTATTAAAAGAATTAATTATTATGTTAAAATTTATTTTGGAATTTAATGACGAAGAAACTGTTTCTTAACTGGAGCTATGGCTTTGGCCACGTGCTCCTCTGGTTTTAGATTATGAACCGGAACTCCGGTTGAATTCGGTTGTGGTGGCGGTGAGTCCGCCGGAAAAATCCGGAACTCACTGAGTTCGGATGCGGACTCGGCCATTTTAACTCAGGTTAATAACTCAGTGATGCGAGTGGCAATGAGGGTTATCTGTAGGGTTTATAGCGGGTTTGGAAACATTGGTCTTCGGTTTAGATATTTTTTATTCCGTTAAAGAAGACGACTGAAACGACTTGCCGTTTAATGAAGATGACGTCGTTTAGTCGTAACGTTGTAAAAAAATGAATAAAAAATAAAAAATTACATTGTTAGAAGTGGGATTTGAACCCACGCCCTCTTTCGAAGACCAGAACTTGAGTCTGGCGCCTTAGACCACTCGGCCATCCTGACTTTTTGATGTGGCGGTCGACTTTCAAAATTATCTGCAAATACTTTTAATTATAATTACATGACACTATTATTGACAATATAATATGGATATGAAAGTAAAAAAATTTGATTAATAAATTATAACTATCGTTCTACTATTTTGTTCAAAAACTAATATTAAAAAAATAGATGAAGAATAAAAATGCATTAAATTATATTGTTTAATATTAATCAGTCACGGCTACTTGCGCTTAACTTTCCCTCCACGCCCAAAATTTAGAACTTAGAATAATTTTAATTATTGAAATAATGACTAACTAATTTACTTAGGAATAAAGACAGAATTTGGGGGAGGGAAATTACCAAGCCTTTAAATTTTTATAAGTAATTAGAAAAAGAAATTCAAGATGGCCAAATTTTTTTATGAGACCCCAATTAAAGCGGGCAAATTCCACTCAAACTTTAAAAGTTAGTGTGAGTATATAGGTTTGATTATTTTAACTTAAAACTTTGACCTAATTTAATACAAATTCATAATCATTGTACTTCCAGACATCAAGCGTGTAATCAAAATTCAGTTACTTTTTGTCTTGCATTAATTTCATTGACCAATATATATTTCTTAAATAAATAATAATAGTTTGTATTTTAATTAATGTTCCACTAATCATTTATTGTCTCATAAATGATAATAAATAAATTTATTATTAATTATTTACATACTATTCTTACAACTTAATCAATGAACGACATATAACATGCCACATAAAATATCAGAGTAACTAAGATATAAACTATGTATTTCTTGGTCGAATTGAGTATCCGTGGCATTAAATGTAAATGACTAATTACTGCAAAGATCAAACTTATATTTAAACAAGAGATTTAACATTAACTAATACCAAATATTGGCGTTCAATTACAACTTATGAAATACTCAACATAGGTAAAACCACAGAATCATACGATTCATACGGTTCGTATAAGCCTTTCGAGGCTAATGCATGTGTAGGCTTGAAGACATCATTATTAAGAGGCGGCTAATTATAATATAAAATACTGCTACTCATGCAACTGGGTAGGAAGGTTTAGTGGCAATGCCACAGAGACCTTCAGGTGCGTCAACATCTCTGAGAATCCTCATGTACCCGGCCTCACCCCAGCTCTCCCCCCATGAATTCTTAATTAACCAAAACTTCATTCCATCTTCAGTTGCCCCAAATCCAACGATAGCAACAGCATGAGAACACTGAGTTCCACATCCTCCGTTAAAAATACCGCCTTTGTAACTCTGGAAGTCTGGTCCACTTCCTTCAATGCAAATTGATACTGGCTGCATGGCTACAGCTTGGAGTAAAGCCTGCTCATCATTGGGTTTTACATCTTCAAAGTTACTAATTTTAGCAGCTGCCTTGACCTGTGCGTCTTCACAAGTCCCTTGGACTTCCTTGTATGGATAATCCGCTTCTGAGGCAATACCCTGGTTTTTTATAATATATTTAAAGGCATTGTCCATCCAACCGCCACCGCATCCACGGTTACCATCTATTGAGCAGTCTAGTATTTGCTGCTCCGAAAGTGGAATAAGATTACCACTACTAATCTCAGTCACCCCTTCCACCGCCGCCACAGTTGAAAATGCCCAACAGTACTCCTGCATCGTACATATTCAGGAAAAAAAAAAAAGGCGATTAAGTTACATGAAACATGCCCCAGCAGAAGTTTGGCAGACAGTTGTCAAGCTGTTTTATTAATTAGCTGATGGTCAACTGAGTTTGAGTTCTGAAAGAGGTTGGAGGCTAAATAATCTATTATAGTTACTTCATAAATATTTAGTATACGATTTGCTTACCACATTGACCTTGGTTCTTAATAGGAGTGACAGCTCCTTTCTCTCTCCAGTCCATGCTAGTTGGAACGTCAGTCAGGTTTTGATACTTGAAGGATGCTGTTGTGGATTGCCGTGATGAAGATGACTGGCTTGGCACCCTGTATCCTGTATATGAAGCACGAAACTCCTCATTAGTTAAGTCTGAAAATTCATTGGTGCCTAACTTGTACGTCCGATTCGCCTCCTCATTGGCTTTCTCAATGTATTCAAGGTTTTCTTTGAATATCTTAAACCGCTTTTCCTTCTCCAGGTCGTCCTTGTAAGTGCGCCCATGCTCAGCCATCCATTTTTCATGCTTCTCCACAATGGATGGTTCATGCAGCGACCGGCCGGCGACCGACACCATTTTAGATGAATAAGTCACCAGAATGATCATAGACAGGGCAATGATATCAAAGCTTTTCTCCATAATAATTGGTAGGTATTTTCAAGTTGAACAAGGTTGTTTTTTTTTTTTCCCTTCAAATTATAGAGGCTAGCTAGCCAGCTGGGGGTAAGTTGTGAATACTTGAAGCACGCATTGCAGCTCTATATATAGTACTTGTAGATAGTGGATTTGTGCTCTCAACATGGGTCGCGTACAATATTTGCCTAATGCATGAGACGTATGCGTTGCGTTAGTCGTGCCCCATACTTCACGATTTTCAATCAAGCTAATTAGTATGCGAAACCGGACAACCAAGTTATTATCAGTTATCGCCGTGATTCGCGTACTTCGTGCTTTTGAGGCTTGCTAGCAATGACTTGACTAGCTTTTAGCGAAGTTACAAAAAGAATTATGAACTAATTTGTAAATGGACTTTTATCGATGAGACTTGCGGCGACGTGGAAAAAATTGGTGTCATTTTTTTTTTCTTTCATAAATCAACTTAAAAAAAGGAAAATTGGATAATAATGTGAACTCATTTGGACGGAGTAAAATAATTCTCACAAAATCTACAATGCATCTAGCTAGGATGAACTTTTATATATCTGCGATATTATGAAGAAATCATTACTAATATGCATTACATAATATGGCATAAAATATGACACTAATACTAGAATTTCTTCCTTTAGGAAAATGATTGGTATCTAGAATGGCGAGAAAGCGACATGCTGTTTAAAATCTCTCGCCCTTTAAGTGCCAATTTGGTAGCTTATCTTAACTGTCGGTGACAACTTTGTTATTTCAAGTGCACTTTTTGAGTCTTTATGCATACTATAATATATAGGCTTCAATGGGGTCTCCTCATAACTTTCTTGCCTATCACCTTGAATATAATCATAACATCCCGCCAAGTTAATTTTTTAGACCATAGCACGTCAAAATCTTTAATGGATATATTACTAATAGAATAATGGTCAATATTCTATTTTACATACAGTTTAAGATATCTAATAAATTGATATGGATTTAATTTCCTAAATACCAAATTAGTGAATTATCATAACTTTTAAAACTTAAATTTGATGTTAAGAAAAGGATATATATATTAACTTATTGATATAAATAATGCTAGTATATATATATTTGCAGCCAAAAGTTAAATATGGTACAACAATAAAAAAAAAAGATACTTTACACACTCGGTTATAATAAATTAATATTTATAACGATAATATGACCCAATACCCATATTGACCCAATTACTATCATAATATTGTATTAGGATATTAAAATTCCACAATAATGGAGATGACATAAAATTTGTTTATAAAATGTACAATACAATATTTAAATTTTTTTAGGTTGATAATCGTTATAACAGTATGTTCATCACAATTAATTGATTTTGAGTATTATAAATAGAAAATTACAATAATAGATATGCATAATTCAATGGCCCAAGATGGATTGGCGGATGGAATCAAGAATAATTTGATTCAAACTTAAGAATAATACATTATCTGAAATTACAGATTGAGATTAAATATACTCTCTTGTTTTTATAAACATGTGCAAAATGCATGCTTTCTCTTTCATCTCTGCTTCAATCCCACTGTAGGGTTTGTTTGTCAAAAGTATTGTTTTTGAAAAATAGATATTGTTTAAAGAAAATAAAATAAAGATCATTAAAAAAATATAACAACATAATGTTTAATTGATAATGATTTTTGCCAGTCTTATGAAGGACTACAAAACCGAATACAAAATGCCAAAATTTTGTAACTAGGAATCATACCAAATCACATATTAATTTAAAATTTAATTCTTACTTTTAATTCTTACTTTTAACATCTATATATGTATACATAGATACACGGTGGGTCCCTCCGAGCATCGGATGATTTTTCGGGCAACGGACATCTCATAGAGTTAAGATCGTCATCATCATCGTCATTATACGAATACATTACTTTGAAGGAGCTTATGTTGGACTCCAATTTTAGGGGTGGCGGCATTGCCATTATAAATTCAATAAGAACCACAGTGGACAATTGTTACATTTCGCATTTCACTACCGCTGGCATTTCCATCCAAGATGGCCACGAAACGTATATAAGAAATTCCTTCATCGGCCAACACATCAACATCGGCGGGGATGATCGCGAAAAGGATTTCTCTGGCATCGGAATAAACATCACGGGAAACGACAACGCAGTCACTGATGTTGTTATATTTTCAGCATCAATTGGAGTAATGGTACAGGGGCAGGCCAATATGCTGACGGGAATACACTGTTATAATAAGGCTACTGACTTGGGAGGTACCGGCATTTACATCCGGGCACCAGCATGTTTTAAAAAAACCCATTATTGACAATTAATGTTGCAGGTCATTAATTTTTAAAAACAGTAACACAAATGACCCAATTAATATCTAATAAAATATTTTTTTATTATCATATTTAATACTAATATCAATATTAAATTCAAAAATCACACTTATATTATAAATAGCTTGATTGTAGCATAAACTTTATGGGTAATTGTACAAAAATATGTATTTTGATATGACAAAATACAACAATTTGATCATTGCAAATTAAATCATGGATTATTTTTTTATGAGTAAATTACATAAATATGTCTGATTTTATTAAAATTTAGATAAACAGTGATCAAATCATAAACGTAACATATAAATACATAAAATATTTATATTATATTTACATTTAAGTAACATTTGATAGGGTCATCCTGTGGTGCCACAGTGACACGGTGCCACAGTTTTTTGTCTTTATTCTGTGAAGCCGTTGGATGGTTAATCGTTCAATCCAACGGTTTAAATTAATTATTGGAGAAAGGCCGCGAGAACTGACAACCTTTGTAGCCGGTTTTGGGTGAGTGTAATACCATCTAATAGTGAGCGTGCATTTCAGGATCTTTGATCTACGACATTTCGTTTCAGCGATTTCATTTGAAAATCAATCTGTAGACAGAAAGTGAACACACGAAATTGGTATTCCTGGATCGCAATTATTGGTGGAATAATAGCAAACGGTTGATGTGTACATGAATATGTCCGCGCAGTTGTAGGGAGGCGATGGTGAAATAATAAAAAAAAATTCCCGGCATGTGCATTCGAAGGAATTTACGATCTTTGAAAATGCAGGCATATCGAATGATCCAACGTAGGTAATTCGATATAAACTTACAATTGTTTTAGTTGGAATATTTATAAAAGGCGTTTTAGGGTTAGTTGAATAGTTGGTGGAAGAGTTCGATGGCAGGTGGTAATGGGAAAATTTTGATTAAGTATGTAAATAGGGTCAAAGAATGTGATGTTACTAGGGAGGGATTTGAGGAATCTCACTAATTGCGGATTGAAGGCACAAGAGGGACTTAAAAGTGTTCGATGAAATGAAATTTGTTAGTAAGTAAATATCTTTTGTAAGTATCAATTAGTTATATGGGTAATTGATGAGGACATACTTTTATGGCATGTTCTTATAATGAAATTGTTAACTTTGTTTTATCTTCTGGTGACCAATAATGTATGGATGAGATGTTAGTGTTCAATTGTTAATTTGATTTGTTGGAATCAATTAGCATGAATGTGTTTCTTAGAAAATCAAGAATGTTGATGGGCATTTAATGTGTGAAGCCCCTCGAAATGAGTCTATGAAAATGATTGATTAACATTGTAGGCGGTGGCATGGTTGTTACAGATAAGTCTGTTTATAGACTGTGATCTTATTGTTGTGGTTTTATACATACCCTGTAATTAAATTCTGTAAAATCAGAATGGTGCAGTTCGTTAGAAGCACTCATTTATAATTTCAGTGCAGCAATGAAGGTAGGGGAGGTTCGCAAGCGAAAATGTAGGGACGTAAACAGCTTGAACGAAGATATGGAAGGCAATCGAACAATAGAACGTAATACCCATTATGGATT
This sequence comes from Citrus cavaleriei, assembly GCA_030448925.1. NCBI lineage: Eukaryota > Viridiplantae > Streptophyta > Magnoliopsida > Sapindales > Rutaceae > Citrus > Citrus cavaleriei. Next base: position 24,040 of record JAUJEN010000104.1, read on the forward strand.
CATCAGCTATTTGTAAGTATCTTTACTATCCGAATAAATAAATTTTATCAATGACGAGTGGATTGGAAATGACTTGAGTTACTTTCAGTGGTGCAACTGTGCGTAAAATGAAGGCAACAGATGCAAACACCAGCATTACAAGAGAGGTGCGTTAAATGGAAATAAAATTTAGTGTACTGCAACACCTTTTTAATTGGCAATAAGGTGTATGTCCGTGTGTTTATATTAACTGCAGGTTCGAAGGGAAATTGCGACGTCATTTAAAAATTTACCACTGTTGTGCAAATTTTAATGTACTCGCAAGCGCACGAATCTATCGTAGTATAGACTAATGGTGACGAGTGTCGATCCCACGAGGAGGTGGATTTTAATTATGTGTAGAATTAATTTTGTAAATGGGTGGTTGGATCTATGGTGGAAATGATTTGGAATATGCTAAAACTTAAATTAAAATGGCGAGAATAAATTCTAAAATTGGAATTGCAATGGCGAGAATAAATTGAAGATAATTCTATTGAAATGACGTCTTGGGTATTGGATCCGTATCAACATACATCATGGGCTAAATAATCCATATTAATGTCGAATTAAAACATGAGGGGGAATCCACACTCATGAACCGCTAATCAATATGGTGCTAAGGGCTTTAAAATAATAATAACCTTATACTAGAGGCCGGGTTGTAACGGTTCTGACAGATCGATTATTTGTCGATAAGTCAAATCATCCACAAAACTAGAGGGAAGAAAATAAATTCTAAAATAAAGCCCACCCATGACACGTGTTGAGAACCCGCTTGAAAGAAAATTAGCCACTCATGAACTGAAAATGGAAATTTATTAAAATCGAAGAAAATACAAGATGGAGAGGAATTACAGAAAATGGATCCCAAAATGGATTCAGAGATATCAAATTAGAGGAGGGCTTTTATAAATCGTGGGTAAATCATGGCCATTAAAAAGCAGTTTGGGCCGAGTTGCGCGTCATCGATCAACAGCGCGGATGAAACGATGCATTGACCGATTTTGAACAGTGAGGTTTGACCGGATGAATAATGTAGCGGTTTGGTTGAAAATAATCCTGTGTGATCAGACGCATTTTTACGTCAAACGATATCTGCGTCCGCCATCAGCGATAAAAATTTTAGCGTGACACCTCATCCGGTCAATGCCATCATCGGTCAATGCCATCGATCCGTCTATGTGAGCGATCACATTATCTGATCACCGTATCGTGAATAGTGTCATTTTCCTTTTATGCTCCTCCAAGGTTTCGATCGAGTTCAAAAGTGATGTCCGTTTATCTCTCCTTTATTGTGAAATACTATAATGCCCTAAAATACATAAATTACTTAATTAAAATAAAACACACGTAATTAAATCACAAGAATGTTAAATACATAAAAGTAAGGGTTGTTAGTAAGACTTGAAATGTAAAATGTTTTCTCCTTTATAAATATGCATTTTCTAACACAAGGTCCCTAGCAAATAAGCGAAAACAAAATTCAAATTCAAAATGATTTTTTTTTTTTTGAAACACCTATTTATTCAATCAGTTAATGATAATCAAATAAAAGTATAAGCATTATCTCCGAAAAAGAAATATCACACGTATTAACCATCCATAGAATCAGGAGACTTTGTTATATCAACGTTCAAGAATGACATGTCAACAAAATCTCACCGGAAGTGGTGACACTCTCACAAAAGAAATTAAAACGATAAACATAGTCACTCCATGAATGGTAATTGAGAGAAAATAATAAAGAAATGATATCACATGCTCTCACCAAGATGAAATAAATATGCCCTCGGCTTTAGAAATAATCTCTCGAGTCAAATAAAATGTTAGTCAACCCTTTATTTATCTTCTTTTTTTTTTTTTTTTCTTTTTTTAGCCCATATAATAGCTTCTACTTCTATAGTTCAAAATCGAAGGACTTTATTAGGACGTAATAGGGATATTTAACAAAAAAGGAAATAAGGAAAACAAAGTGTATGTTTGAGAAAAATGCAGATTTTTTTTTTTTTTGAAGTTGCAAGGTGGATTTCCATTATTGTTATTTTTATTCTTTTGAAACAACAACTTTGTTTTTGTTTTTTTTTCTTTGCTTTTATTTGGCATAACTTGAACAACATAATTATTTACATTTTCTCAAACATAAATAGGGATGGAACTTAAAGACATTGGGTAATACTCCAAATCGAGGGTCAGATGATAAGTTGACAAAGAAAGGTTTATGTGCTCTTTTTTTTTTTTTTTAAAGGCTCAAAAGGTAACTATGGATATTTAATAAAGGGATGGTAGAAAACTCAAGCGGATCAAAGATGGCCTTTCCATCGTCTTTTAGACTCTCGATAATTATCCATATCTAGTTAGATAATGTAACAACACATTTTTTCTTTTCTTTTTTAATTTTACCATTTTTTTTAAAGGTTAACTTAAAAGAAATCTAGAATCGTATAAAATAATAATAAATGTATAGAGAATGGGCAAAAGGGTTACTCTCGAAAATGATAAACAACTCACTTGGCACTTATTTATGACATGTTCATTCGAACTATATTGTCTCACATCAACATGTATGAAACATAATGTAACATCACTTAAGAAAAGATAATATAAATACTAAAATTTGAAATTAATCATGTCATCAATGTTAAAACAAATCACACAATTTTTTATTTTTTTTATTTTCAACAACATTCTACCCCTATTCTAAGCATGAAAGGAAAATATGCATGAAATGTGAAAATGATGCATAAAAACTAATTAGAAAAGTTACACGTAAAATGATAAGCGAAAATGATTTTTTTTAAAAAAAGAAGATCGTTTCTAGAGGAACTACCTCATATTCTTTGACTCACAAGTTGGAAAATGTATATTTATAGAGGAGAAATTAAAAAGAAGAAAAATAAACATAAAAACATAAAAAATAAAAAGGAAATGTCTGAATTTTTTTTTAGTTTTTTAAACGATGAAGATGCGTTTAGAGTCACTTTCTCCATATTCAGCCATCTTGACAAAAGTTATGCAATTAGTTTACTACAACAAAAATTAGTAAAAACTTAACCAAAATTTCACAATTGTCGACTATTCCCTCCCCCCAACCAGAACGAAACATTGTCCTCAATGTTTTAAAGGAAAGAAGTAGAGTTTAGAAGACATCACCTGGGTGGTGCAACACAGAAGAAAATATTTACAGGCGGAGAGTTAAATCTAATTTATACTTACTTTACCATCATTATTTGGTTGCTCCACAAAAGGTCCGAGTGCTCGGTTTATAAGCATAACATATCAAGTAGCTCATTAGCGTGTGAGCACAAATAAAGTTTTTTCACATTGAAGGAATGAAATAGTTTTTATTGCATGGTTAAGAAATGCGATAAAGCATAAAAGTTATTGACATTTAACAAGCCGATGGGTTTACGGTGAATGTGTAGATGGGCCCGAATCTTTAGTGTCATAAGTGCCTCTAGTGTTGCAAGATCTCTGGAAGGAAAATAAAAGCATCGGCATGATTAAGCATTTGTTATTCTTTCTTGCATACGAGGGCGACTAACTCTTCTCCAGGTTGATGAGTGAATGCCTTGATGGTTTTAGGACTCTTGGGATGATGCAACACTTGACTTCCTCCGATAAAAACGAGACCATTTTTGATAACCCTCGGTTACCTCCTCCATACACCAAGTGTAATTTTCTCGCTGCTATGCTTTGACCAAGATCTATGGCTGCCTCCACGAACTCTTTATGTTTGCCATAGGTAAATCCAGAAAGCACACAAATATTCTTGAATTGTCTATTGGGAGTAATTTGCCATTGTGATACTTCAAAAACAATTTGTGAGTCGTGACAAAAGATAAATCACATTTAAGAATCTTGGTGATGGATCGCGGTGTGAATGAGGTAACATATCGATTATCAAATAGCAGCGTAAAACACGTGGCTTCATGAGTCAAAAGAAAAGCATAAAAGGAAAAAGCAAAGCAGTAACAAAATTATTAAAGACAATAATGCAAACAATAAAACAATAGTGAAATGAAATAAAATATGATAAAGTAAAAGGATATTTACGTAGTTCTTTGGCTCACATCTTCCTCCGGTTTCGTCCGAAGCGGCTTGAGCATACCATGGGTCGAGGATGGGCTTCCCGTCAGGTTTTCTTATAAAGCGGCAAATAGGTTTTATAGTGATTCCCGGAACTATATCGTGCTCTTTTTTTGGAATAATGGCCCGGAAATTGCTCCTTGCACGTATCCTTTAGGATGCGTTTCAAGAGAGCGAAGGATATCATCAATGACTCGCTATTCAAGCCATCTAATGAATTGAATCTTATCTTCCTGTTATCGAGACACCATTCCTAAAGAACATGGGTTTATCGCAACTTTCAGGCACTTATGACAAGCAGAAATTCTTGAGCTCGTCGTTTCTTGCATAATTTCCTTTACCACAACCGGGCATATATGCAATAAATTTAGGAGGTAACTCACAATCGTGCTTTAGCATCGATTAACCAACGGATGTCTGCGGTATGTTATTCTCATGAGTAATCGCATGCGTTGGTCGAACTTTATAGATCGTAAGGAGGGCATTGCGAGGGAGTGAAGGGAATCATGCTGAATCTCGTTCTTCCATACCTTCTCGAATGTCGGTTATTATGGGAAGCTGAAATGTAACCGACTTGATTGTCACGAGTAGATTATCCGCCACTTAACAAACTAAAAGCGCTGAAGCAGAAAAACAAATTAAAACACCTGAAAATTAAAATCGTCCTCTTATTGAATTTACCTCAAGCTCCAATTTGGATGTAAATAAACACTTCTCTCGATATCTACGAGTTGGCTTTCTAAACCCTCAACATGGCTACTAACTCTGGTGGTTGTAGAGCCCCGAATGCGATGTGTTTTACAAAATTGAATGCATTATGAGATGAGTTTGACCGTTGAAGTGGTTTAAGAATGTTCACGAGGAATGGTCAAAGTATGCTACTCATCAATAAAAATGATCAGAAAAAAAACATAATGCAACAACAAACACACTAAAGCAAAAAAAATTAAAATTAACAAATAAAAATAAAGAAAGACAAATCAAATCAACGAAGAAAAAAAATCAATTCAAATCGGTGGGTCACTCGAATTTATTTGATTGTCTTACCAGTATGCTTGGTACTAAATATGGCTTTAATCTTTGACCATTGACTTTAAGCGTGACCGTTCTTTTGGGTCTTTAATTTGAATTGCCCGTGTGGAAAAAGCAGTATGTCTGATAAATGGGACAATGAGCGTAACTTACAGGAATAGGTCTGGCGAAATTGAATAAAAGCACTTCGACACAGGTGACGATTTTCGTAATTTGCTTATCGTGGAAGACTTTCATTCGTTGCTTGTAAATCTTGGCATTTTCATGCATCGTTAAATTTCTTCAATTCGCCACTTTTGTAATCTTCTTTACGGTGCTTCGCATGTCAAAGTGAATTTCTTGATGGCAATATGCACGATGCTCTAGTTCCAGGTGGTGTAGCTTTTCCATACTAGCCTATAAATGACATCAATCGGGGTCTTGAAAGCCGTTCTATACGCCGTAATGCATCAGTCTTAATGAGTCTTTTATGCGGCCCGTTTTTCTAATATGTGCGATTTCTCGAATTGGAGATCTCAGCATTTGGTTTGCGGATGATATGGGGTGCGCCACTTTGTGTGTGATTGAATACTTTGTCAAAAGTGCTTTATGTTACAAAGTGGGCACCACCGCGATTATCGGGGAATCCAAAGCGTGAAACAATGTTGCTTTTGAAAATCCTATCACCACTTTGTGATCATTGGTCCTACATGGAATTGCTTCCGTTTTGATACGTAGTCAACACCATATGTATTGATGGCCAAAGAAGGGAAAGGTCCCGTGAAATCGATACTGGATGTCAAAAATCTCAACCACTAAAATTGGTTTGGCATCATGTTCGCCGGCGTAATGCTCCGTTCGTTGACACTTTATCCGTGAAGAACAAAAAGTGTAAGCGTCTAAATAGTGTTGGCCAATAGAAACCACATTGTAAACTTTAGTTTTCTTAGAAATGGCCTCGAAAGCTTGTTATGGCAGAATGAAAGGATATTACGAATTTCATTTCTGGACACATCGTCAACAATTTGGTCTGCATACTTGAGCAAATCTTCGAAAGAAATTCTTTATTTCCATGAAAGAATTTGATGTCTTGTCTTAGTCGAATGCTGGAAGTTTACATAAGATAATTAACTATATCGACATACCAAGGTAATACTTACATTCATTAATTGTTCATCTGAAAATGACTTCGTTTTAATGGTAATGGTTACGTAATTGTGTCGAAAGTGGAGCGAGAGAGATGATCATACAACGTTTTTACGTACCTTTTTATCTTTGAATTCCAAGTCAAATTCACCAAAAGTAACACCAATTAGTCTAGCTTTGCATCTTTCTTTGTGAGAAGATATTTAAGAAGCGTGATCTGTAAATATAATTATTTCTGACAATGAGATAAGATCAAATTTTTCCAATCTGAAACACTCTCTTAGCATTTTAACTTTTTAGTTGAATAGTTCAAGCTGTGCATCATTTAATGTCATACTAGCATAGTAAATAACGTGAATTCGATCAACTCTTTGTCTATCGCTCTCTTGCAATCGGATGCATCGCATTAGCTCGAAATGGTAGCTACTGGTTTGGGGCACGAATGATGGGTGCTGATGTCGTAATAACTGTTTTAATTTTTTCAATAAGACATGAATCACTTAAAGATAAAAGTACATCATAGCAAATAAATTGCATAAGGGTCTAGAAACTGCTAAAATCTTTAATTAAAGCGTCTATAGAAACCCGGCGTACCCAGGAAGATCTTACCATTTGTTTTGGGTGGAGAAGATTAGAAATGAGATCCACCTTGAACATCAACCTCAATACCTTTGCTCGAAATGATGTGACCGAAAGAACAATACCTTGTTTGACCATAAAATGGCACTTCTCCCGATTTAAGACTAAATTCTTCTCGATACATCTACTGCGAACTAGCGTTAGATGATGTAAACATTGATCAAAGTCGAAAACGGAAGAAAGTCATCCATAAAGACTTGAGAATCGTTCGACCATATCAGAAAAAATGCTCAACATGCATCGTTGAAATGTAGCAGGTGCATTACATAATCAAATGGCATTCTCTATGTCTGGAAATGTAAAAGGGCAAAGTGAAAGTAGTTTTCTCTTGATCTTTTGGTGCTATAAATCTGATTATATCTGAGTAGCCATCTGAAAGCAATAAAATTCATGACGCTAATCTATCAAGCGTTTGATCGATAAATGGTAAAGGAAAATGGTCTTTCGTGTGTGAGAATTCAACTTTCTATAATCAATGCATACCGCCATCACCTGTAGTCACTCTGGTGGGTATCGAATTCATTATTCGCATTCGTAACTCTTGTGACTCCAGAGCTTTTTGAGGACAACTTGCAGGTGACCATGAACTATCGAAATGGGGTAAATGATACTGCATCTAATAGGACTTCCGATTCTAACAACTTCTTTCGTATTAGGATTTAACCGACGTTGCATTTCCCCAGTAGATTTAGCATTTTCATCGAGGTGAATGTAATGCATGCGATCTGCGGGGTTTATACCTTTTATATCCATATGGTCCATCCACAATGCTCCTTTATGCTCTTTTAAAACATCCAACTTACCTTTTTGTTTATCGTTGAGGATGATGAAATGATTACTGCAAAATACTTCTTCCCCAAAATGCATATTCCAAAGTATTGGGCAATGGTTTGAGCTCGAGTTTCGGTGGTGATTCTAATGATGGGATGAGTTTCTTCTCTGATGGTGCTAGTTGTTCAACTCTTGACTTCCATTTATTAGTGTCCATAGATAGTGTTGAGTCAAGCAGGGCGTTGACCTCATCAACCGATCTGTCATATCAAAATCCAAACCAAGTGAGTTAAACATGTTTGTAAGGATCATCGCTGGGTTTGAAACAAAAGTATCATCAAATGCTTGATTAAATCATCAACAATTCCATCATCCTTTGTGAGGTTGTTTGGCAATGTTGAAGATGTTTAGCTCCGTAGTCATGTTGCGAAGGACAAGCGCATATTTCGATCTGCATTGAATGTGAGCATCCTTGATTGCCAGAAAAGGTCGGCCTAGAATAATGGGGATGTGCTTCCTTGAATCTGTATTGGTTGAGTGTCGATTACAATAAAATCAACAGGAAAATAAAACTTGTCTACTGGATAACCGTCCTCCAATACCACGAGGTATTTTCGTGGACCGATCAGTTTTGGAGTTGGGTGTAATTCTCAAGTCCAAGTTTCAAAAATCTGAGTAAAACAAATTTACACTAGCTCACAAATCAAAAGCATTCTCAATTGTGTGGTTCCTATACTTGAGATAGTGGGGAGCACAGGTCTTTGCATTTTAAAGGAATTTTATGTTGGAGTATAGAACTAACGTTTTCTGTTAAAAATGCCTTCTTTTGAACATGCATATTTCTCTTTTTAGTACAAAGGTCTTTAAGAAACTTGGCATAAGATGGAACTTGTTTAATAGCATCAAGTAAAGGGATGTTGACACTTACTTGTTTGAAGATTTCAAGAATCTCACCTGTGGATTTTCCCTTCTTTCCTTTCGCTAACCTCTGAGGAAATGGAGCTTTCGGAACATATTCTCGTGGGTTGGTTTCTTCTCTCTCCTCCGGTGGTGAGTCCTCAACATTCACAGGTACAATTTGATTTTCTTTTGTCACCGGCATCTCCACTTTGTTGTCGACTTCTTTTCCTTTTCGCAAGGTCATGACTGCTTTGACCTCTCCATGTTGCTGTGGTAAACTGGTACTTGCTTCATGCACTCCTTTAGGGTTAGGCACTGGTTGACTTGGAAACTTACCTTTCTCAACGGTCATTGCCAAGGTCTGAACTGAAGAAGCAAGTTGTCCCACCATCTTCTCGAGGCTTGAAACTGATTGAGCTTGTGAGTTGAAGCCTGCTCTCAACTCATTTCGTAGTCCATCAATGGTGCGATTCTGTTGCTCAATCGTGGAGTGAGTAACATTCTTGAAATTTTGAAATGCATCCTCCCATGGTCTGGGTTGAGAGTAGTTCTGGTTCTGATTGTATGATCTAAATGGTGGCTGAGAGGCTTGAGGAACTTGAGGAATTTGTTGCATTGGTGGAGCTGGAGCTGTTGGTCCATTCTGTTGGAATCCTTGAGACCATGAAAAATTGGGGTGATCTCTCCATCCAGGGTTATATGTGTTGGAGTATGGGTTGTAATTTGATGGTTTTCTCATTACACCTATGGCATTGGCTTGATCTGAGTATGAGTCATGGTCATGTGGTTCTGTTGATTTAGCAGTTGATAACGATGCTATTTGTCGAGAGAGACCTTCAATTATCTCCTTGATTTCGAACTTGACTCAATGTGAACCTCGTTTACTCCTTTAATTCTTCTAGTATTCCCGAGTGATCGACTCGTTGTTGGGAATTATCCGTCGCTTGGAAGAATTCCCAAATCTGATTTTTTTGACATTAGCTCTCCTCCACTCGTTGCCATTAGCCATTCTTGCACATTCGGTAGTAATCCCTCCAAAAAGTATTGACATTGGTGCCATTTCTCGTACCCATGATGTGGACACTTCAAGAGTAGCCCATTGAATCGCTCCCATGTTTCGAAAAATTGCTCGTACTCTCTTTGGGTAAACTCCGAGATTTCCCTGCGAATAGCATTGGTTTTATGCACTGGGAAATATTTATTCAAAAATTTAGTTACCATTTGTTCCGATGAAATCTATTAGCGAAAGTATTTAAATGAGCGAGCTCTATCCTTTAAAGAAAATGGGAATAATCTAAGTTTAACATCATCGTCGAAAAATTACCGTATTTAAAGTTTGACAAATAAAATCATTCAGGATGATTATATGGATCCTCATTTTCTAGGCCGTAAAATGTGGGGAGACAATTTAGCACACTAGGTTTTAGTTGCTCTTAGCTACATTTGGGTATCTTATGCATGATGTGCTCAAATTAGCTAAAAATTTGAAATGGCCTCTCATGGTTGTAAATCATTTATTTTAATTTGTTTGTGTGTGAAGTGTTTTTTTAGTTCGAGGTCTATAGGTTGAAGATTAGGTAATAATGACTACCATGCAACAAATAAAATGAAAATAAAGATGGGAACAAAACAAATAAAAATAAATAAGAGGGAGAAATTACGATACTAACCTTATTGCGCTATTAAAACCTTTCTATAAAAATACACAAAAACAAATACGTGAAATAAATTAACTAAAAATAAATTAATAAGATAAACAAAAAAAAATTACAAAGAAAAATAAATTGAAAATTAAATTACAGAATTTTAAAGAAGAGAAAAAGAAAAGAAATACTAACCTTTAAATGTAGATTCACTTTTTTTTTTATTAAAAATACAAGAAAACAAATAAAAGAAATTATTCACAAAAATTAATTCTATGAATTAAAATTACTTACATCCCCGGCAACGGCGCCAAAAACTTGTTGTGCAAATTTTAATGTACTCGCAAGCGCACGAATCTATCGTAGTATAGACTAATGGTGACGAGTGTCGATCCCACGAGGAGGTGGATTTTAATTATGTGTAGAATTAATTTTGTAAATGGGTGGTTGAATCTATGGTGGAAATGATTTGGAATATGCTAAAACTTAAATTAAAATGGCGAGAATAAATTCTAAAATTGGAATTGCAATGGCGAGAATAAATTGAAGATAATTCTATTGAAATGACGTACTTGGGTATTCGGATCCGTATCAACATGCATCATGGGCTAAATAATCCATATTAATGTCAATTAAATCATGAGGGAAATCATGAACCACGCTCTAATCGATATGGTCTTTAAGAACATCGTGCGAATAATAATAACCTTATACTAGAAATGGGGTGTCTGAAACGATAAGATCGGTATTATTTGTGATAAGTCAAATCATCCTAAAAACTAGAGGGAAGAAAATAAATTTACCAAATAAAGCCCCACGTGTTGAGACTTACTTGAAAAGAAAATTAGCCACTCATAATTGAACTAGGGCAAATGGAAATTTATTAAAATACGAAGAAAATACAAGATGGAGAGAATTACAGAAAATGGATCCCAAAATGGATTCAGAGATATCAAATTAGGGGAGAGGGCCCTTTTATAGATACGTGGAGTAAATCATGGCGGATTAAAAAGCAGTTTGGGCGAGTTATCATGATCAACAGTCGGTTTGGCGGATGAAACGATGCGGTTTGACCTTTGAGCGAATGCGGTTTGACCGGATGAATAATGTAGCGGTTTGGTTGAAAATAATCACATGTGATGCATGCAGCGAGATTTTTTCGATATCGCCACGTCACCATCAACATAAAATTTTAGCCCAACGGGATCGTGACACCTCATCGATCAATGCCACGTCGATCCGTCTATGTGATCAGTGAGCGATCATTATCTGATCTGCAGTATCGTGAATAGTGTCATTTTCCTTTTATGCTCCTCACAAGGTTTCGACCGTCTGAGTTCAAAAGTGATGTCCGTTTTGCCGTCTGATCTCTCCTTTATTGTGAAATGACTATAATGCCCCTAAAATACATAAATTACTTAATTAAAATAAAACACACGTAATTAAATCACAAGAATGTTAAATACATAAAAGTAAGGGTTGTTAGTAAGACTTGAAATGTAAAATGACGGTTTTCTCCTTTATAAATATGCATTTTCTAACACTCAACAACCACCAAAGACGAAATGGAAGTACAAAGTCCGAGTCGAACAAGCGATCGAAAGGCTAACACATATTTTACGATGTGCAGACAGTTAGCGTATTTACAAATCTATCTGATGAACAAAGAGCAGCTGTATGTGAAATGGGTATGGGGAACGTGCTTGAGTTGAATAGTGGTAGGCTGAAAAGGAAGCTTTGTGGTTGGTTGGTAGATAGGATTGATGTATGTAGGCGCGTTGTAGTTTTGAATGGTAATGAGGTGAGGTCTTAATAACTTTGGTCATGTCATGGGATTAATAGATGGGGCATGCCTTTAAGATTACGGGTGACATCAAAGAAGTTGAATCATATGGAGATGTTGATTGCATCATCTCTGAGAATCAACATCAAGAAATTGGCGAAATGTTGAGTAATTCGGCGATGATGGGTTCAAAAGTCACATTTATATTGTTTACTCATATCTTGTTCTATGTCCCCGGTGGAGTACATAAATTGTAATTTCTTATTTTCTTTGAAAGATGTGGTATCCGAGAGAGGAATTGGGCCACATTTTGTTTTCATAAATTTCTTGAAGGCATTACTAGGTACAAGGAAGAGAAATTGGCATACATAGGCGGCTGTCTTTTGTACTTAGAGGTGATATCGCATCTTGGAATGATATAGTGTCAATATTTTCCTTCACTTTGTTCAGTTGAGTAAATGACTATAATTTGCATTGTTGTTTTTGTTTATTCCAGATGCTTTATTTTAATTCTATAGTATATGGAAAAGTACAAAGAGACAGGTCTATGTGTCCCCTGGCCTTGTGGAACGTAGATGAGATAAAGCGGTTGATGAAATGGATAGAGAATAAAGGTGGTTATAGTAGCGATGAGGTAATCTGAAAAAGGAATTGTAAATTTGTGGGATTCTATGAAAGCAAATAATATGCTTACAATGAAAAACGTGCGATCCATGAATAGTGCTTTTCAATATGTCCTTGCTTTACATTTATTGTAGTTGGATGTTACATATAAATTTGGTTCAGCACTTAACTTATAACTTCGTACTTGTAAAATTGTTTTACTAGATACGAGTCTGTGCTGCATCTCTAATAAAGGCGAACTCAAGGTCAGATGGATGCAGTATGCCTGTGGAAGAAGATTTTAGAGACTCGGATGTTAGACAGATGACAACAGCCCCGGGAATGACGAAGATAAAGTCAGTTAGTCAATTGGATAAGGCAGTAGTGATATCAAGTAGGCCATCAGGATATGTTGAAAAATTAAAGACAGATGGATCGTGCCGCAGTAACCATGGCAATAACGATAAGGGAAGAATTTGGTGATGCAACCAAAGGAGAGGGAGTTTGCACCAACTGTGAGAGTAAGCAATTGTACAAAAGTGCAGCAAGTGGCAGTATGTACCAGAATAATGAAATCAAGGAAAAAGATGTTTGTGAAGATGCACAACATATGGATTTAATTGATGTAGCAGATTTTGTCATGGAGACTCAGACGTGCCCACCATGCAGTGAAACCTTGCATAGTAACATAAGGATTGAGGTTAGCTGTAACTAATAAAAGTTAAATCTGAAATTTGCATCTTCTTTTAGTTGTTTTTTGTTAACCGAATGTAATTTATGTTTTATAATTTGGTAATTATTATGAGGAAAATATGTTGCGAGGAACTGTTTGTAGTGCGAAGTGTTGAAAGGCTCGAACAAATGACGGCTATATTGGATCTTGACACGGTGAGTTACCAATGTAGATGCCAATCGAGTGTACTTTGTTGCCAAAAAAATTTACTTATAAATGCACCATTGTTGTTGTAAATAATCCTCATTTGTTTTAAAAGGAAGTGTCAAATATTACTATTGTTATTACTGCAATCTATTGATTGACGGATGTTCTATGAAATTCATTGAGATGGCGTTGCAACATTGTGGCTCAAATTGTTTATCGGGAAAGTTAAACATGAGCGAGTTTGTAATCGACTTTGTACGAATGATTATCACGAATACGATTGTGCACTATATGTTATGTTGATGATGGAGAGACATAAAATGTGGTCATGCCTTTCGGAGGCAGAGGTGCGTAACATTTTTAACTGTTCAATGCTATAACCCAGGCCGTTAATATTAATTATGTATCGATTCAAATGAGGGGAATCAAGACCTCTCAACAAATTTCGAATATACAAGATTGAAACAACACTATGTGAAATACTAATGTTCATTTTATCTTGGAACAATATGAAGAAGTTGTACAATTTATTAGGAATTGAACATAGTTGTGGAACGAATTGTAAAGCATAATATGGGAATAGTAAGGCGAGTGTTGTGACCAATACAACAAAAAACAAATCAAATACTAAGTAAAATGCTGTTAGAAAATATTTAAATCTTGGAATTCACGTGATATTCCCCTAAGTGTATTGATGGTAACATATGTTGCACGGCTTATAAAACCCCCGAAGTTCACAAATTACTCTGCATAGGCGCGAGACTGGGGCCTGACATTTTGTATTATTGATACGTGCCGGGATAAACGTGCATGTGACAATTACGTCGTTGGTCCTTGAAGATTAGGATATTTACTGACAAAGTGATATCATGGTTTCCACCCACTAGTAGGGATTAGTTGGTTAGAATAGGGGAGCTATTTGCCATGATGGTAGGTTTTTTCCGAACGCGAGGGAGTGTTGGTAAAAATCTGGGAAAAAAGATAGCTCATCGAAGCTTCGTGGCGATCAAATCACCGTCTGATTTCCCACGACCAATGAAAGGAAATAAATTGCAAACTTCCGGCATTTTAATTTATTTTTGTGGCAGTCGTTGCTTTGGAAGGTTAATCCATTTAAAAAAGGTGAAATGATGGACGACATTTGCGCAGGCGAGGAAATTTCTTCCCAAAAATGTCATCATAGGGAGTTTCATAAATCTGGGCATGAACAGGATCCTGTAAAGACTACATGTGAAACCCATATATCGATTCGAAGGAATAACTGAGTGGGAGCCAACAACGCCAACAGAGAAGGAGAGTATGCTGAATACATCTGCACAGAGTGACACCAGGTAAACATCAAAATTATATCGTGCTCATGTTTGTGAATGACAAGTCTGTCTCACATATGTTCATTCCGTTGGGAAATGAAATTGCATGTGACGGCAATGTAATAATCACTTTAAAACTGTTGTATGGGTAGTTTATTGTAGCACGAATCAGGTTTGCAATCGTACGGTAGACGCATGTTTACATTACAAATAATTGTTACGTTAGCTATTACTTACAACTTCTTTGTTGAACAGCAATGTGCATTTGGTTTAAATTTGTCATATTAACCTTGCATTTAAAATGTATATTTGGCCACACCATTGATTACTTGGGAAGATGGCCAGTTATGTGCATTATTTGAAGAAACTATCTTGCATTTCACAGTTTAGGCCGTCATGGAAGAGCATCAGCATATCAAATTTTTCATTTGCTCATGCTTGTGGTGATTTAATAAACAGATAAACCAAATTCAAAGCTAGTCATGGAAGAGGATCAGCAGTCTGTTGTCAAAGGTATAAAAGAGCCAAAGAAGCGCAGGCTTATTAGTTCTCCGAATCACGCCTCTCCAGTGCTGAATATGTTCGTTCAGCTCAACAAATGACGAGCTATATTGAATCGACACGAAATTGCAAAAGGCATTACAGTTTAAGAATGAAAAAAATAAAAGAAAAGTGTCCAAGGAGCTATTTCCCAGTACAAAAGGCAAGGGCGAACTGGTAGATCAACAATGCCGGGTGCTTCGCAAGGGTAACCCAAGTTGCACGGAACATCTAAAAGGGAATAAACAAACCCCTGTGTTTCTTAAAACACGTTGGCCAACAGTGTGGTAATCGCATGATGAACGAGACACGTTGGCGGTAACGATGATCAACAACAATTAGAAGGATACCGAAAAAGAGAAGGACAATTTATGCAGTTGGTAGAAAACCAATTGGATGAATATGTGGGTGACTGGTTCATATTTGATGACAGTGTACATCGTAGACTAGTATTATATCACGGCCAGCGATTTAAAGATGTGACCCAGTTTAGGAACGCTATTCAAGTGTCCTCAATAATTATAATTGTCATTAAATCGCCTCCTCTATCAATTTCCACGGTTCTAACATAGTAGGATCCTAGTGATTACGTTCATATTCTTTTCATATGTAATCCTCTCCAGCTTTTATAATTCATACTCATTGTATGTGCTTCACCCAACACCGTCGTCGCTCTTGCTTTGCAAATTCAATGTCAACTGTTGGAGAAGAGTAATAGGCACTGGGGACATACCCATTCGGTTGAGCATATTATGCTTCCATTCAGTGAACCTCGTCCACGACCTTAACATAACCCAAACACAATCTTGTGAAAATCCCCCAAACCGTCCCACTCTGGAACATTTTCAGTCGGGGTAGTTTAGTTATATCCCCGCCAATCAAATTGGTAATTAAAATGTGACTGATACCCTCTAACTTTTGGAATAAATAGATATATATATTATGCATTTTTAGGTACCTAATCAACCCAATTTCGATGCCACCAACAAATAGGATATGGGAAAATAAAACAATAACTATAACGATAGATCATCCAATTTTACGACTCAGTTGTGGTGGCCAAATGTTACCATCCTCCAAATATCTCAATAGAACAGCAAATACATCAAACATGCTTATTACAGTTTTACAAGGCCAAAAAAAAAATTTCTAGGCCTTCAACACCCCCTTGCAGTGCCTTCTCCAGAACCATTACGAAACTTCCAATATCTTGTCAGCAACCATCACCAGTGATTACATACGCTCATTCTTCTAAATCCTAACACAACATAAACAAACAAAATACAAACATGTTTAACCATTGTAAACGTAATAACTAACTTATATAACAATAAAAATTTACACTATATAACTATCTCTGACCTCCACATCATTTGATCTATGATTCCTACAATCTTCACTTACAGCATGTAGATGCCACAGGTATTAAATAAATACTAATGAGACCACAATTAAGTCAGTAGTACTTGCGTTTAACAAATGAAGATTTTGATATTACAGTGTAAACCATATACCTCCACAACGAGCACACATCCACTATTCAACTTTCACTACACATCATAGCCTTAACATGCCTTGGTGAATACACTACTTATTGGACTCAATGAATTTAAATAATGTTGGTATCAATAACACCTCCACTAATCAATACATAAACCATTAACTCACTTTACTATCTTTTAATAACCAAAGCTCCAATGCAATAGTCCGCATGTATATACCCATAAACAAATGAATGTCCACCATCAATTTCTGTTTCTTCATCGATTATAAAGGCATCCCACAGAAATTTCGAACTATTCACTTTTCTAACTTTTCCATGCAATCTCTTTCATAACTTTAAATTTATGCATAACTTTAAATTTATGCAAGTCTTTTCATCTTAATGCAGATAAATGTCTTATGCGTAGCAAACAAAAACAATTATATTATACATATACTTAAAGTGAATGACCAACCAAAGCACACGCCTCACTAACAAAGTGGTTACAGATCGAACCACCAATATTATGTCATTTTTTCCATTTGTGACTCTGTATGTATGTAATTAACCATTATTTTTATGCACCCACTGTCGATATTTACTAATATACAATAAATAAACTACATCTACACAAAGTTTGAGCCACCGAAAATCAAAAGCATCCATTGAAACTATGTTTCTTTCCTTAACCATTAACCCATAAATAAGGTTTAACATGTCAATGATTACCCCACTGCTCAAACCCTTTTACTGTATTTTTTTGAAACCCCTTTACTATATTTATTTCAACCTGAGCAAACCCAGCCATTCACCTCTTCGCAACCTAGGCATTTCGAAAACCCCATCTTCGAAATCCACTACAAAAACGCATTCACAAACATGAAGCCTACCTAGGCATGCCAAACGACTCTTCCAGTGCCTGCAAAAATGCCAGATTCATAATACCAACAAGGCCATCTTCAATAATACAGACATCAATACAATATAATTTCAGAAATCGGCAGCAACATCTAACTTACGGAAAAATCAAAATCACGACCACCAAAAAACACACATTCATTTACGATTTAAGGAAAGAATCTTTACCCTTCCTTACCTAACGAAATTTCCGGTGATTCCCCTCTCTCGCACATGTCAGATTTGAGATTCAAATTTGTTTCACATCCTATTCTCGTATTTTTGTTTCCATGGACTTCGAGACCTTCATTAGACGACCGGTTTAAACGTTTGTTGTTAGTACCTGTGTCCGCTCTCCATACTTTTATTTAAACCGTTGGATTGAGCATACTTATATCCAACGGCTTAACATAATAAAAACAAACCACAGTGGCACGATGCCACTGTGGCACCGCAGGGAAGTTCCATTTGATAATACCAATTCTTTAAACTAAGACATATAAATTAAGATTTTTCTGATCGTTAAAATTTTGTAAAAACAATTATCTAATAATTTGACAATTTTCATCTTTTACATTATCCACATTTGAAGATTATGTAATTGTACAAAAATATCAAAATTAACTTTGGATATGAAAGCTATAATGATATTTTTCAATTCTTAAAATTTATATTTCACAAAATTATGGATTTAAAAAAAAAATTGGTACAATAAATTTATGATGAATTATAGTTTTAATGGTTTACTCTTCCCTCCTCATAAAATAAAAATAAAACTGTTCAAAGAAGATATTAGAAGTTTTATTGGAATATTTAATTTGATA
The DNA here is from genome assembly GCA_030448925.1 of Citrus cavaleriei. NCBI lineage: Eukaryota > Viridiplantae > Streptophyta > Magnoliopsida > Sapindales > Rutaceae > Citrus > Citrus cavaleriei. The sequence continues at coordinate 42,577 of JAUJEN010000104.1, forward strand.
TTATATTTATTTGTATTTAACAAAAATTTGGATCCAGCCAAAAGCCAAGATAATGGGCTATTTTTTTTTTTTTTTTTTAACTTCGAGGAGGCTGCTGCACAATGTAAGACAAGGTCACTCAACCGTTGCTGGTGATGGAAGAAATTAAGAGATGTCTCTTTCAATAATTTGACAAGAAAAATGAATATCTATTTGTTTTCAATTGGAACTTTGAATGTACGCATCAAGCTGACATCACACGTATTTTTATTATTTTTATATAATTTTATATTTTTTTGGATGAATTAGCTAGAAGCTAGAATGCCCCGTGAATTATTTTGGTTTCAAAATTTGATCCGGTTAATTACAATTAAGTGCATCCAAAAGATTACCATCAATTAATTAGCTTGAGCTTGGGAATTCTAATTAATAATAGTAACATATATATAATATAATACTTGGAATTAGCTTTGGATTTGATCTAACATATTTATACATACACACACGCGCGCGATATCAGCTAGCAAAGCATGCACGATTCACTTTAATTAATGAGTTGAATCTTCAAAAATTAAATATTGATATTTTTTTTTCTTTTTAATATTTATATATCATCTCACCGGCCGTGACATTATCAATTTTTTTATGTTTTAAATTTTATTAACATCGGCCAGAACTCAAGCCTTCTCAATTAATATGATAAAAAATTTGTCTATTATACTTGGCACGTTGTTGCCCTTGCTGCCTCTTCTGCAAACGATGTCGTATATTTTAATCAAAACAAAGAATGTTGATAAGAAGCGGTTAAATATTAACAATCTTTTTACTTAAAATTAGTGAGGCCAGTTACTTCATTCGCCACCTAATACGCTACACTGCAGGGAAGGGCAAAACAGTCCGAAGTTGATTCCAATCCAATCAATTAATTAACCTAATCATATATCAGCTATTTATTATTGTGTTTTTCACAAAGGGTACTCTAGTTGACAATTGGTGTTCTCTTTTCCTGTCATTTTCCAATTTTTTGGCCTTTTTGTTAGAGTAGTGAAGTTTCTTTCAAGGATGTCTGCATGCATTGAAGGGATTTTTTTTTTTATGAGTAATAGAAACATAATGTGAATTTTGAAAATAACTGCTTTATTATAAAAAAATTTTGAATTGGTTAAAACATTCTACATTGTTTTATACGAGATTGAAAACTTTTTACTTAATGTTTTACCTCTTCTATTTTAAAAAATTGTAAACCATGAAAACAATAGCTTGACAATCATGGATTAAATCAGAAATTAATTTTAATATTGGATATTTATAATTAACAATTAACAAATGATATCTTTACAGTGAATTCTTTACAATAAGTTAATTTATATCAGTTCCACCGCATTAGTTAACACCAAGAATAGTCTTTTTATAAATTAACTATTTTTGAATTATTAAGTTATAAATAGCTATTTATTATGTTTGTACAAGAAATAATATTTTTCCAGAGAAAAATTATAGAACATATGTTCTAACGATCGATCCTGCAGATATTAATTGGGTTTAGGATAATTTAATATTTTGTAATCATGTTTGTAACATTTTAATAAACACGGTTGATGAACTACTTGTAAACCAAATGATATCTCCTAAAAATTTATTGTTAATAATCAACAATAACATATATAATAACATTATATATAAATAACTCTTTTTTAATATCAAAGCCTCCACATTTTTAGCAATATGTCATAAAAAAATATACCAAATTTTTTCTATTATACAAATTTAATTAATCAGCGATATTCTCACTGCTTCTCCCTTGCAGCCATTGAATCCAACTAATATGCATGGCAATTGCCTAAAACTGATAAGAATTTTGCCCTTTTTTTTGGCAAACATGCATTATTATCATGACACCCTAACACGTGCGCATTGCGTCACTGCTGGCTTCAGAAGGTTACTTTAAAGCTTCTATATATAAGCGCACTCATTCTGCATAGAGACACATTTCGGTATCATATGACTTTCTTCTTCAAAGCAAAAGAAAAGCATTCAGGAAACCTCTAGAGTCTTACCTTCCTCGATGGCCACAACGTAAGAATTTGGTTTTTTTTTTTTTGGAATTTCATAATTAATTATGATCATTATTTTAACGATCATGTGTCATCTTTGATAGAGCGCAAGAGAATCTTCCTCCACCGTTGGATTCGAAGGCCGAGGTACCACCTCTGTTCGATGGAACTCCCAGGTTGTACATTTCTTACTCGTGCCCATTTGCTCAGCGTGCGTGGATCACCAGGAACTACAAGGTTTTATTTTTATTTACTATTTTTATTATTATTTTTTTATCACTGTTGACCCGTCTCTGCTTTCTAGGTTTAATTAAAATAATAATAATAACAATAACAGTAATTTATGGTTTATTCGTTTCGCCTTTGTCGTAATACTCTCTTTGAATTTGACAACTTTTGGTGTGCTAGCTGCTGCAGGGATTACAAGACAAGATTAAGTTAGTTCCACTGAACCTCCAAGATAGGCCCGCTTGGTACAAGGAGAAGGTTTATCCTGTTAACAAGGTGATGCTGATGCTGATGCTGATGCTGATGTGTGATCAATAATAATATTTGATTTTATTTGATTGATCATTTAAGTAATTTGATAGATCAACAATATGTGCATTCTTTTGGTTAACATGGAGCTTAGAATCTGCTGGGAAGATTTTGAATAGTATTAAAAAGTTTCTGAATAATAATTAGGAATTTTTCTAATCAAGGTGTTGATAGACCAATTCAGATATAGAAAAGGAAGAGGTTAGTTGTGTTTGGTATTGAGGTAGGGCGGCTGTAAATTAAAAGGTACAGAGTTAATGTGTTTTGTAAAACTATAATATTTCTACTATTTTTGTCAAAATCTTAATTTAAAATTCATATTTATTACGCATTTTTAACTTTTATTTTATATTTACAGTTTTTTTTTTTTTGGTCCGTGGCAGCTGTAGCTAAAAAAACCACAGCACCTCAATACCAAATAGCCTAATTATGTGACTCTGTGTCCTTATGCCCCATCTTTGAAATTGAAATGCTTGTAATCTGTGCGGAGGAGTTCCTGAATAAAATTGGAATGGTGTCTTTGTGCTTTGTGTGCCTAGTAAAATCTTAACATATTCTGATTTGAGCAAGTTGCTTGCTTGCAAGAAAACACAACGAAAGAGTTAAACTGATTGTTACACTTTCGTGCAAGATTAGGGATCATTGCTGGAGTTATGAAGTATATTTACCTATTAGAGTTCTTCTTTACAGGTTCCAGCACTGGAGCACAATGGCAAAGTTATTGGAGAATCTCTTGATTTGATTAAATATGTTGACAGCAATTTTGAAGGGCCTTCACTTTTACCTGATGTAAGATTTTGCTGATTACATTGTTGCTTTTAATAAAAGCTTCTCTCTCTCTCTCTCTCTCTCTCTCAACTTTGAGTAAAGTAATGTTGTGAAAATATTGTAGGATCCTGAGGAACGAAAGTTTGCTGATGAACTGTTTTCCCACGTCGATACCTTCACCAACGATGTGTATACTTCATTCAAAGGAGACCCAGCAAAACAAGCTGGTAGGATTTGAAACTTGCTTACTTGTTTATAATGGAATGCATTTTGAATATGTATATATATGTGCTGAACTCACGGAAAAAGTTTTAATTTGTCACAGGTCCTGCTTTTGATTACTTAGAGAAGGCCCTTGATAAATTTGATGATGGCCCATTCTTCCTTGGACAGACGACTAGACAATAAAGAATATTCTTAAATACTAAGGCTACCATATTTATTTGGAAATAAATGTTTGTTAATATTAATAAACCCATACATTAATATATGATGTGTACGTTGTGAATACTGATGACCATACTGTTATAAATGAGAACATAAATTTAATGTTAAAATCACATATTAACATCATTGAATACTGATGTTTAAAATATTAGTAAAATACTTAAATAGCAAGTATATTAACTATTTTTTATTAATTAACAATATTTTACCAATCAGATCTCAATTATCTCATCTTCTCTTAAATATTTCTGCCTCGTGTAGGTGTATATATGGGTGTGTTTTAAGGTCTCCGTACGGGTTCTTGTCTTCACTGGCCAATACAGAGGAAGCGGAGCGAATAACGCAGTCCAAAGGGCTTGTGTTTTGCTTAAATGATGAGCCGGGCGTATACAGAGTCTGGATGCCGAATGGTGAGACTCCGGGACTAGCCATATCAAGAGCCTTGGGTGATTACTGTGTCAAGGACTATGGCCTAATCTCCGTGCTCCATGTAACGCAAAGAAACATAACAACACGAGACCAATTTGTCATTCTGGCATCAGACGGGGTACGTATCCACATATTGGAATTATCTTTTGATCTGAACTAACGTCAATGTTTGAAAGATCAATTATGGATTGTTCTTCAGGTTTGGGATGTGATTTCGAACCAAGAGGCGGTGGAGATTGTTTCTTCAGTAGTGGATAGGGAAAAGGCAGCAAAAAGATTGGTGGAATGTGCTGTTCGGGCATGGAAATATAAGAAACGAGGCATTGCAATGGATGATATTTCTGCCATTTGTCTCTTCTTTCACTCTTCATCGTCCCCTCAAAAGGTGGAGCACAATTTGAAGGATTCAAAACTGCAGGCTCGCATTTGAATGAATTTGAAAACAAGGGCTGCTTCTTGGCTATTGTGTCTGTTGCCAAAGCACTACTTGTATGTATATATATGTCTGCGTTTTGTACGCGACAGTCTAATATAAATTACACAGGAGAGAGCCCAGGAGTTCAAGTGACCCAATAGTAACTTAACATTGTTTGCAATCCCTTGGTTGCATCTTGTTTGCAACATGATGATTTCATTTTCATGTAATGGCATTTACTATCACCAAATTGTACATTTATGTTGTGGCTATTATTAAATTATAATATAAACTACCCGATAATTATTCAATGCGTATTTGTTAGTAACATTTACATTAGAAAACTTCAAAATTTATCTAATGTGGTGGAGGAGAACTAATAACAAAAGAATGAAGAAATGAGATAATATATTTACATAGAATCATTATATATTATAAATTTCCACATGTTCTAAAATATGAATTTGATACATGATTAAATTGAAACTAAATAATAAATGTAATATAATTCCACAATTAAATTTTAAAACGCGTGAACTTTCCACCTAAAATTCTTGATGGATAACCAACCGTGATTAAATCTAATTTTTTTTTTCAAGTACAATTGAGAAACTCAAAAGATATATGCATAATTTTACATAAGGATGAAAATATTCCAAACTTGATTAAAGAAGAATGCTTAATATATGTAACTTGTACATTAGTAATGGTTTTGTAGGAAAGGGACAAATGAAGACAAAACAAAATTACTCATAATTAAGGGATAAATTATAAATAGGAAAATTATCAATTGTATACTTTATTATCAAATTTACTACAATACTTTTAGGGTATATCATTCATCTTAAGTTGACAAAATATAATGTAGATTCACCATACCTTGGTTATGTTTAAATATGATGGCGTTAGAGGAGTAATATAGTTTTTTCATAAGATACAAGTGATAATTTAAAGGTATATAAATAAAAAAATTGATGACCATGAAATTAATCTATATCAAGCAGCTTTTGGATGATTCATAATTTTTATAAATATTAATTTATAAATTGCAATAATGATTTAGCCAAAATTTAACAGGAGTTAATTTAAGAATTAAAAATTAACATGATTTTGTTAATAACAAATGATGTTTTTGTTAACTTATATATGACTTGTGTGTGCATGTGAAACATTGGTGTTATTACATCAAAATACTTGATATTATTGCAGATGTTTCAGATTAAATTTTTATTAGAAAATTATTTTAAAGTTACAAACTAACTTTAAAATTGAAATTGTCAATTTATTTGGGATTAACTTATTGTAAAGTCTAACGGAAAATAATTCTGATATGACAATTAAATTTTATTATAAACAAATAGATATCTTAGATGTTATTTCAAATTAATTTTTAATAAGTTCAGTTTCAGATGTAAACTTGACCTTTAATTAAATCACATATTAACTGAGAAATATTGTTAAAATATGTTAAATCTAATGACTCGAGACATCGAATCAGATGTGATCAGATCATTCAGGAGGGTTCGGGTTCAGGGGTCTCATCTCTTTTGGCCCTGCATATTGCTTGTTCCCTCTGTGCTAGCTTTTAGTAACTGAAATATATCGCTGATTGGCTGATTTAATTTGTACGTGCACCCGTTTTGCTCTTTTGGCAGTTCTGACTGACAGACAGACGTCTCTAGTGTACACTATTCCTGCTGAGCTGTTTCAGAATGAGAGAGAAAAAATTGGCTGACATTTCACAATTAACACACACACACTCCACTTTCTGCACTACTCGATCGAGAAATAAAAGGAGGTACGTGTCACCACTTTATTTTATTTATTTTTTATTTTTACCAAATCCATATTATTATATACTATTATTTGGTTCATTCGTTTCCCATTCTGCCCTTTGCCCCATCTCTTTTACAGTGTCGCATCATTCTTTTTGGTACTATAGTTAGTTAGTTTATATGCTAGTGCCTAGTCTAGTAGTTACCCGATGTTTAATTTATTATGGCGGAGATAGATACACTTAGAGATGCTCAATGGGTCGGGCTGGTAAGTAAGGCCCATGCGTGCTTATGCTTGTGTTGTGTCGTGTCGAGATTTATTTATTTTTGTTTAGACCCGGCCTAGCACACATGCCGATACATGTCGTGCTATGCCTAAGAAAAAAAGCTCACTAAGTTTTTTTCTTTTTTTAAAAAAAATTTTTAAGGGGCATACTAAATTGTTGGCGTATTTTTTTCAAGTCTATATATTTTTCTTAGGTCTATACTTTTATTCAAATTTAATAGAATCAAAAAATCAAAACTCAAGTTTATATTCAATAATAATAAACTAATAATAGTAAGAAAATGTAATATTAATTACTAAGTTTGACCTCTTAGTGTTATAATTTTTTTAATACTCAACAACAACAACAACAACAATAATAATAATAATAATAATAATTTCTTAAGGGTTAACTTAATTGTTAACTTAGAGTTACATAGAGTCATAGATCATAGTTCACAATAATATTAATGCATATTTATAAAATCATGATATTTATAATTTTATTCATTAAAATCATGATATCAATTATTTATTTAATAAATTATGAATATAAATTAATTATAATATTTTTTTAAACTAAGAATTAAATGAATTTAAAAAATTCAACTTCAAGTTATTTATAAAACATAAAATTTTAAGTTTATTTTCAATAAAAAAATATAATGTGCTTATTGTGGGCATTTTCATCGTGCTGTGCTCAGTCCATCTCTAATCATATCATATTTTTAAGGCTCTCGTGCTTAAAATTCTAAGCCTGGCCCGACCCACATCGTGCTCCACCGAAATAAATCTATGACACTAAAGTGTTGAATCTGATAGATATAAATGCCGAAGTTTTATAAATTAAACTTTTATCACTTTATTTTGTTATATCTGTTAACAAAGCAAATGGAGAATTTCAGGATAATGATTTTTGTTTTAAAACTAAGGAACCGCTTTTTTTAAGAAAAAGAAGCACTTAGCACTAACTAATACCAAGTATTTTGGCCATTGTGGGGGCTAAATGTTCTTTATATTTAAAAATCATTCTCCCTTGCGAAATGCAAGTGGAGTATGGACATCCCTCTCCTGTGAGGGGTTATTTGTCTGGGCATGTACTTCATAGAATTCAATGTAATAATGTAAGTCCCAATCATGTATATCTGATTGTAAATATCAGTGTAATATCTCTGCTACAATAGCAGTTGTTGTAAATATCTGTGTAATGCAGTAATCTGATGATTAATCAGTATTCAAAAAAAAAAAAATACCAAGTATTTTGATGTCATAACACCAATTGACAAATATTATCTTTCTCGAAAAATTATAACAATAATATACAGCATATCTAAACTGGTAATATGTATTGTAAAAATTGGAAAATGGTGGAGTATTAACTCTCCATTAATGTTAAAATTTAAAATCATAAAATTTTAAATTGTGCTCGTCACAAAGGTATTCAAAAATTTATGTTATATAATAATTTATAACATAATACAGTTTAGTTGGTTCCGATCATTTTTTTTTATAAAATAAAATTGAAATCAAACTGAACTGAGTTGGTTCGACTTTCGATTCAATTTCGTTTTGGCTTGGTTTTTCTTTTTAAACTGTAAATTCCTCTATATTTTGTTTTTCTTTTTCTGTTTTTGATTTTACGAATTGACTTGTTTTTTTAATTTTTGAAACAAAACCAAACCTCTAGTTAGCTTTTGGATTTTTGGCAACAATGATTTTTTTATACCCCTACGGCTGATATCAAAATTTTGTAGTGTACGAAATTGTATTTTGTAGTTATATGTTGCCCTAATTTAGGCTTGACTCTTAGGCATTGACCTATACATTGTACTTAAACTTGATTTTTGTCATATATTTGTGCCTATATACATACGTATTGATGATCATTTTTATCCTAACAATACACGTTATTAATTCTTTTTTTTTTTAAAAAAAGGAATATTCATGTAAACTTTTTAAAATATTGTTAAGAGGATAATTCCATCAACAAAAAAGACGACTGAATATTAGCCAAATAGGTTGTTTTTATTAAAAAAATTACTTTCTATAGAGATATGTGAGTAATGAAAATGTATTTTGGGCAGCCTATCTAGTACTCAAACTTTTCTACTTTAGAAGCATTGAGTTTTTCTTTGGCTTTTTATTGTAATTTTTGAATTTTGAGAAACTAGAAGGGACTTTCATAGAAGTCAAATTAATACCTATGCCTATTGTGGTTAATTAGCCCTTTAGAAGCATGATTACTTAATTGCGTGCTTTATTTTTCGTTTACTTTATTATTTTCGGTAATTTATTAAATTAATCTTTAATTAAATTTGGCTAAGACTTAGGTGGTGGAGATAAATCAATCATATTTTTATCTGTATTAATCTATAGGTTATAATATTAATTGATATTATAAATTTTTTTTAAAAGAAATTTATTAATCTATGACCTAAAAAAAATATACCAACTGTTAAGGGTTAAAAAAATTAGAATTTTTCACGTAATTCAAATTTATTTACTTTCTCCAAATTCATCTCATACTTGAAATTCCAAGGAAAAATATAATTAGAAGAGCAAGAGTTAAGGGTTAAAAAAATGGAAAAATAGGGCTCCTCTGTTTTCGTTCCCCTGTTTTTCTGTTCGGTGATTGCAAATATTTAAATCAGAATTTATGATGCAGGCTACACGGCACCTGGTGGATGACTGTTAGGGTTTATCTTTTATTCCTAGTTAGGTATTTAATTTAGAATTTGTGGTCCTTATATAAGTAGGTTTCCTAATAGTAAAAGTAAATAATCTAAATTTATGATGCACTAGGATATGATTGTGATAAATGAGCTTTTTATGTATCCTGTGAGGCTGATTATTATTTTATTACATTGAAGATTCAGTTATCTCTTGGTAGTCTTGTGAATCAAGCGGATTTAGTTAGTAGTAGGTAATACTCTGGACTTCACATACTAAACGGAATGGAGCATTATTTTATACCGCTAAATCAGTTTTTTTTTTTTTAATTAAAAAATAATTCATCAAACACTTTATAGCTCTGGTTTTAAGTTGGTAAACACTTTAAGCCGCAACTTTAAATTCAGTTTACGAGAACTCCTAACAGTCACTGTGGCTTGGGTAGAAATGAATATACTAGCATAAGTAATGCTACCCAGGAAATGTAGTTGAACCTAACCAAACTAAAACCAGATGATGAAAACTTATATACACCAAGAGATTTATTCGTTTCTGAGTATGTTTCCAGAAACCCGGAACCTCTCCTGTTTCTACAAACACGGCACCTTTGTTTTCATTCCCCTGTTTTTCCATTTGGTGATTGTAAAAATCTAAATCTAAATTTTTGATGCAGTCTACACTGCACCTGCTAGATGATTGTTTGGGTTTATCTTTTATTCTTAATTATGAATTTAATTTAGATTCGTAGTGTGCGCCTTATGAAAGATTAAATAGAATAATGTGAAAAGAAAAGAATGCCTTTCTTAATTTTGACTTCATAATGTTGCAGTAACCGTCCTCTCTTATCATTCCCCTGTTCTTTGGTTTAGTGATTGCAAATAACATTCTTTCTATCTACTCTTTATTTATTTATTTTTTTAATTTTTAACTCATTAATTCTTGTTCTTCTTAAAGCGTTTAGTAAATTATATGATCACCTGATCAAATCCCTCACATTAACATACAACATAACTAACAAAGTGTTGGCTTCACTGGCAATGGAGTCTCCTTAAGTGGTTTGACTGGGTTTGCTCCCAGTTCGAGTCATAGGGAAGTCGCTTTTGTTGAGAGAATTTGTGCCTCCCGGTTTGAGTGGGGACTTCTAGTATGTGTTGTGGTACGGGCTTAAAGGTGTCTCCCACAATTGGGGTCCTCTCCAGAATACCTCGTGGTCAAGACCAAAAAAAAAAAACATACAACATAATCTATTAGTGGAATTTATTATTTTATCATAATTAAATTGAAGATTTGTTCATGCAATTTTGTATGATGAGGAGTTTTCATTTTTCTGTCAAATACAAGAACAATTTGTAAATAGTGTCCATGAAAGCTTGAATGAAGAATGGAATTTAATAATTTTAGAAGAATATTGGCTTATAGAGCATATTAGTAGGGTTAAGATTTGTAGGATGCCTGATAAAAGATAAAGCGAAAGCTTGAATGAAGAATAGCATTTTTAGAAAGAAACTAATGTGCAATGTAATAATCAAATTAAGATCAATAATGACTTGATCAGTTATGCTTTTTATTATTTCATTTATTCTGTCCACAAATCTTATCCCTACTAAAATGCTCTATAAGCCAATATTCTTCTATAATTATTAAATGCCATTCTTCATTCAAGCTTTCGCTTTATCTTTTATCTGGCATCTTACAAATCTTATCCCTACTAATATGCTCTATAAGCCAATATTCTTCTAAAATTATTCTAGCACAACAGGTATTTAATCGTTAAAAACTTCAACTTAATTATTTCATTACAGCATATGAAACGCAGAGCCATAACCTAGTACTTTCTTTAACTTAATTATTCTCACTGCATTCTTTATTAAGGTTTTTTCTTTGTTCTTGATTGGTGAACTTCAAAATTAAATCTTAAAAATCGGGTATAAAAGGGGTACGTGATTAAGTCTTCCTCTTTTGCAATTCAGTGTTATTACTCTCATCAATTCATTCTTTTAATTGCAGTTCTTACTTAATATCCGAAGCGAATAGAGGAGGTCATCGACTCTCTGACCCCATATAATTAAAGAGGTATACATGTTCTAAATCCTTTAATAATATCTTTTCATAGCAGTTCTTACTTAGTTTTCATCTACTTTCCAAGAAAAAATTTCTCTGGTTTGTTTTAATCTTGTCATTGGTTTTGCTTGGGTTTAAAGTTATTGTTCATTGTCAAAGTCTGTAATCTTATTATTGAGGTATACATGTTCTAAACTAGTGCTTTCTTCAACTTAATTGGGTTGAATAAATTTTTTTGAAGTATTTTGCCCGATCCATTTCTTGTATCTCACTGCATGCTTTATTAAAGCTTCGTCTTTGTTCTTGATCGGAAACTTCAAAATTAAATCTTAAAAATCGGGTATAAAAGGGGTGCCGGAGTAAGTCTTCTTCTTTTGCAATTCATTGTTACTGCTCTTTTCAGCTTTTTACTCACAAATTCCTCTGCAGTTAACAGTGATCTTTTGCTCACTAAAATTGTTCTTAATAATTTCTTTTAATACCAGTTCTTACTTAATATTCAAGGCGAATAGAGAGCTCATCAACTCTCTGATCCCAAATAATTAAAGAGGTACACATGCTCCTAAATCCTCTAATAATTTCTTTTAACAGCAGTTCTTATTTAAATTAATTTCCATCTATTTTCCAAGAAAAATTTCTCCGGTTTGTTTTAATCTTATCATTTATGTTGCTTGAGTTGTAATTTATTGTTCATTTGTAAGGTCTGTGTTCTTATTACTAGCTTTGGTTAATTTGAATCTATCTTCCCAAAAAAAAAAAGAGGTTTTTTAAAAAAGCGTGGGTTTTTTTTTCAGACTCTTAAAACCTCTCTGAAGATAGCCTGAAAAACAAGATAAATCAATTTCAGCAACTAGCTCTTTATTGAAATTTTTTTGTTTTGGTTTGCCTGAAATCCCATAAAAAAAATTTATGTAAGAAAAAGAGTTAAGATGAAAAAGAGGTAAAATAAATCCTGTGTTTTCATTCCCCCTTTTTTTTCTTGTTTGGTGAAGAAAATTTATATATCTAAATTTTTATGATTTTCCATTGGGGTTTTATTAAATAAAAAAGAATTAGAAAATGTAATTCTAAATTTACCCTTCTGCATTGAGAAAATGCAATTCTAAATTTACCCTTATGCGTTGAGTGATTATTATTATGTTCTCTTAAGAATTGATAGTGCAATTTTGTGTGATGTGAATTTCATGTTTCTGTTAACACAAACACAGTTTGTAAGTAATGGCCATGTGGAACTTAATTTTAACCAAGCATCATTTGTGGAAAGAATAAATGAAATAACAAAAAAGCAGCGTTGGCAAAACAAAATCAAACCTTCTTTATTTATTTATTTTTGTTTTTGTTCTTGAATATGCATTAACCAAATCATATATTATTGATCTTACTTTGATGATTTGCTGTTTAGTTTCTCTCTCAAATGATATTTGTGTGTTTCCGGTATCTGCTTTATGAAAGGAGCACTAATCATTAAAGTGCATGCGGATTAAAAAAAAATGCACATAATTATTCTATACATGCGTCAAGAGGGCAACAATAACCAAATACAGGATATAAAAAGGTGTGCTTGATTAATGGCTTTTCTTCTGCAAGTCATTGTTATTTCTCTCGTCAACTCTTTTCTCACACATTCCTCAGCAGTTACCAGTGATCTTTTTGCTCTTTCAAGTTGTTCTTAAATATTCAAGTGAATAGAGAGAGAAGCTCACCAACTCTTGGTGCACATTTTCTAAATCCTTTAATAATTTTATTTTTTTTTTATAGTAGAATCCCTGATCCTTGATCTTGACATCTGTTCTTTCATAATTTCCATCTATTTTCCAAGAAAAAAAATTTCTCTGGTTTGTTTTAATATTGAATTTACTTTGCATGAGTTTTAAGTTATTGTTCATTGTTAAAGCCGGTACTCTTATTATATTGCTTGTTTGTCATTTTATTTGATTTACTTTATATCTAAGTTTACTTGAAGATTAAATATCAGTAGGAAAAGCCCTTTTTCTAAAGCAACATACAGATTTTAGAATAGGGCTTAGCCACATGAAAATGTTTACATTGTAGTATCTCATATTAATAATCTAAAAACAACCAATCCAACAAGTTCAAATTCACTAAAATCTAAAAAGGATTGCTTTTAAGGAGTACATGATAGCTATTAAATTTTGGTTAAAGATCTTTCAGGCAGAATTGAAATTCAGCCAGTCATAAAACAACCAATCCAACGAGTTCAAGTACAGAGTCAATTGAACAAATTCATCACTTGCAAAATTAAGCTTATCTTCAGAAATTGAATTGTTTCCATTAGAAATTTTCCTGTAGTCATGAGCACTATCATCCAAACAAGACTACTTATATAGGAACAAGAGTTAAGGAAAAAAAAAATTGGTAAAACAAGATTCCTCTGTTTTCATTCCCCTGTTTTATCCCTTGGTGATTGAAAAATTCTCTCTCTAAATTTTTATAATTTTCCATTAAGGTTTATATTTAAATAAAGAGTTGAAAAAAATCTAATTTTAAATGCATGCATTGAATGATTATTATTATTATATTCTCTTAAAATTGGTTACAATATCAATTAAATAACGAATAGAGTTATTGATCCCTTTGTTAAAAATGATCATGTGTTCTATTTATATAATAAAACAAAAGATGGGGTCACACTTAAGTCTTTTTCTTTTACAATTCATTTGTATTACTCACTCTCATGAACTCTTTACTCACATTCGTCTGCAGTTAATATTGATCGTTTGCTCGTTCTTATATATTCAAGGCCAGCAGTGAAGGTCATTAACTCTTTAATAATTCAACAGGTACATTTGTCCAAGAAAAAATAGCTCTTGTTTGTTTTAATCTTGTCATTTAATTTTCTTAACTGTTCATTGTTAACTTCTTTGCTCTTATGTAATATTAGCAATGGTTAATTTGCATCCATCTCACAATTTTTTTTTTAAATTGTTGGTTTTACATCCAGACCCTTGAAACCTTTTTTAAAAAAGTTGTTGGTTTTACATCCAGGCCCTAGCTCATTTTAATTTATTTGAATCTAATTTTTCCAACAGCTAATATATATATATATATATAAAAGCAACAGGCTAGGCAATGGCTGCAGACCTGGTTTCCGCTACTTTTTCCGGCATTGTAACAGAAGGTGCAAAGGCATTGTTCGAACCGATTATGCGGCAGATCTCTTATGTGTTCAAGTACCAGAGCTACATAGATGAGCTAAAAGATCAAGTGAAGGGGTTGGAAGGTATAAACGAAATGGTGCAACAACATGTTAATCATGCTACTCGACAAGGGGAAGAGATTTATCAGGTTGTCAAAGACTGGCGAAATAGGGTTGAATCTACGGAGGGGGTTGCAAAATCTATCATTGATGAAGAAGATGGAGCCAAGAAGTCCTGCTTCAAAGGATTGTGTCCAAATTTGTTGTCTCGTTACAAACTCAGTAAACGAGCAGCAAAGGCCGCAAAAGATGCTGCTAATCTCATGGAAAAAGGCTGCAAACTGAAGAGTGATGTTTCCTACCGTCCTGCTCCAGAGAGTTCAGAACATATGCAAGTGAAAGATTTCGAGGCCTTTGATTCAAGAATGAAATTATTTCAAGATGTTGTGGAGGCATTGAGGGATGATAAGCTCAACATAATTGGGGTCCACGGTATGGGCGGCGTGGGTAAAACCACGCTAGTCAAGAAAATTGCAAAGCAAGTTATGGAAGATAAGGTGTTCGATAACGTCGTTATGGCTGAGGTAACACAGACACCAGATCATCATAAAATTCAAGACAAACTCGCTTCCGATTTAGACATGAAATTTGACCCGAATGATAGCAAATACGACAGAGCAAAACAACTACGTCAAAGATTGAAGAAAGAGAAGCGAGTCCTCATTATATTAGATAATATTTGGACAAAACTTGAGTTGGAAGAAATTGGAATTCCTTCTGGGGATGTTGATGAGAAAGATAGAAAGGTTGGAATTCCTTCTGGGGATGTTGATGAGAAAGTTAGAAAGGATGATCTGAGAAGATGCACGATAATATTGACGTCTAGAAGTCTAGATTTATTGTGCAATGATATGAAATCTCAGAAAATTTTCTGGATCGATGCTTTATCAACAGAAGAAGCATTGCAGTTATTTGAGAAGATAGTGGGTGATCCAACAAAAATATCTGATTTTCAACCTATACCACGTGAGATCGTTGAAAAATGCGGAGGGTTGCCAGTTGCACTGAGTACAGTTGCAAATGCTCTGAAAAATAAGGGGCTTGCCATTTGGAAGGATGCGTTGAATCAGCTAAGAAGATCGGATGCAAGAGAAATTCACGGGATGCAAGAAAATGTGTACACCTCCATAAAATTGAGTTACGAGTTGCTGGAAAGTAAGGAAGCACAATCTATGTTCCTTCTTTGTGGTCTACACAGTGAAGGTCATGCGATACAAGTTGCTTCCTTATTGAGATATGGTGTGGGTTGGGGTCTGTTTGAAAATGTTTACAGATTGGAAGAAGCAAGGAGTAGAGTGCATCGGTTGATCGACAATCTCAAATCTTCATGCTTATTGTTGGACGGTGATGCTGAGGATGAAGTTAAAATGCATGACGTCATTCATGTTGTTGCCGTATCAATTGCCGCAGAGGAGCGCATGTTTAATATTCCAAATGTTGCTTACGTGGAGAAAAAGATGGAAGAGACAATGCGGAAAGATCCAATTGCCATTTCATTACCCCAGAGAGATATTCAAGAGCTTCCCGAAAGGTTGCAATGTCCCCGTCTCCAGTTACTTTTGTTGTTTTCAAAGCGTTATAGCTCAATGCAAATTTCAGACCTCTTTTTTGAAGGGACAGAAGAACTCAAAGTTTTAAGTCTTACTAGAATTCCTTTCTCTTCATTACCTTCATCACTTGGTCGCCTCATTAACCTTCAAACATTGTGTTTAGACTGGTGCCAACTAGAAGATGTAGCGGCAATTGGACAGCTAAAGAAATTAGAGATTCTTAGCTTTCGAGGTTCCGACATTAAGCAGTTACCGCTTGAAATTGGACAATTGACGCGGTTACAATTGCTAGATTTGAGCAATTGTAGGAGCCTTGTAGTGATAGCACCAAATGTCATATCAAAATTTTCTCGATTGGAAGAACTATATATGCTTCACAGCTTTTCGCAGTGGGATAAGGTTGAAGGAGGAAGTACCGCCAGTCTTGCTGAATTGAAGGGGCTGTCAAAGCTAACTACTTTGGAGATACAATTTTGGGATGCCCAAATTCTGCCGCAGGATTTGGTCTTTGTGGAATTGCTAAGATACAGGATATGCATAGGAAAAGTGTGGCGCATGTGGCGCGTTAATTCTGAAACATCAAGATTGGTGGAGCTCCATGGGTTAGAAAATGTTAGCACTCTTTTGGAGAATTATGGGACGAAAATGTTGCTGAAGTTAACTGAAGATATCAGTCTATACGAACTGAAGGGTGTTCAGAATGTTGTTCATGAATTAGATGATGGGGAAGGTTTTCCACGATTGAAGCATCTTTGGGTAGAAAGTTGTTCTGAGATTTTGCATATTGTCGGTTCAGTTGGACGGGTTCATTGTACAGTCTTTCCCTTGCTGGAGTCATTGTCTCTTAGCTATTTGAACAATTTGGAGACAATATGTGACAGCCAACTCACAGAAGATCAATCTTTCAGCAACTTAAGGATTATAGAAGTAAAATCCTGTCACAAATTGAAACATCTTTTCTCATTCTCCATAGCCAAAAACCTACTGCGGCTTCAAAAGGTAGAAGTGGATAATTGCGATGATCTGGAAATGATTTTTGGTAAGTGTTGAAATTAAGTATTGGTGGGATAATGGGCTTCGCCTCAATTATTTTGAACAAAAAAAACAACAAAGATTAATTATGTATATATTGTTTTTGTTTGTTTATAGGACCCGACAGGGAGAAACCAACAACTTCTTTGGGATTCAACGAAATCATTGCTGATGAGGATACTGCTCCAAAGGTGATAATTTTCTATTCAATAATTAATTGATTAATTTATTATCACGATTAATCTTCGCTCATCAAAAGAATATTATACTAGACGGTTGTACTTGAAGGAACAAAAATGTACGGATTTTCTTTGCAGGTTATTCTTCCGAGCTTAGAGGAATTGAATCTCTGTAATTTAGGAAACATCAAAAAATTATGGGCCGATCATAATCAAAGAATGTACTGTTGTCGAAATTTAACAAAGCTGCACGTGTTCGCTTGTCATCGTATGAAGTATCTGTTTTCGTATTCTATGGTTAATAGTCTTTTGCAACTCCAGCATCTTGAGATAAGCCATTGTTGGTCAATGGAAGGGGTAGTCGACACCACGGGGTGGTCAGAAAGAGAAGGAAAGTTGATTGAATTAAAAGTTTTTCCTAAACTACACTCCCTGCAGCTCGATGGGGTTTATAAACTAACAAGCTTTGCCAATATGGGACATATTCATTCAGATTTAGTTGTTGAATTCCCTTCTTTGCTAAACCTCGAGATTAGTAGGTGCAGTAATATGTTAAGATTCATCTCTACGAGCTCACCGGAAGACACCATTCATTCTGAAATGCAACCTCCTCCTCTCTTTGACGAAAGGATTTTTTTTTTTAATAAAAATATTAATTTTAGTCACAACACTTAATTTGTCTTTTCCTTGAGTCTTCAAATTTAGTTAATATCTGCCTCCAATTTAGTTATCAATTGATAATGCCATTAATTGATTAATTAGTTATTTAATCTTTAACTGCCAGGTACGACTTCCTAGGTTGGAGGTATTACATATTAAGTCGATGGATAATTTGAGAAAAATATGGCACCACCAGCTTCCTTCGGAGTCTTTCAGCAAATTGAAGAATTTGGAGATAGAACGGTGTAACAACCTAATGAATATTTTTCCTCCATTGGTAAGGTCACTGTATTCATTTCGATTTTTTTATCCCAGATAAAATTCAACAATTTTTTAACCATTTTTGTGTTTACAAATGATAGTCAGCCACTAATTATTTATTTCAAGTATTGTACTTCGAACCACCACTCTGAAATCTACGTTTAAAGTTCGGTTTTCAATTTAATTGTTTTTGCTCACATCTTAATAAGTACGATTTTCAAAAATTAAAGGATCGTCTCTCATCTTATAGGTTCACAAATTCATCTATATATTTCTCTTTTCCTTAATTCTTCACGTTTCGATTGGAAAAAAAAAAATAAAAGTCTTCAAATTTAATTAATATCTCTAGTTTAGTTACGAATTGATTATGCCATTAATTAACCACAAATTCATGATTATTTACAACTGACCCTTGATTGTAAAGAAATTTCCTCTAGTCTGGAAGTACTTAATAAAGATCCACTTTACAGCAGTCCCTCGTTGACAGTATTGGGAAGTCTTTTCCAATTTTTTTTTCCATTTTTAAATATACATTAAAAAAAGGGACCAAGGAAAATGGTCCCTTTTTTAAAAAAAAGAAGAAGGAATAGTTTAAATTTGCAAATTTATGCTTAAAATCTGATATCAAGATGCAAAATAAGTCTAAAATATTTAGAAATTGCCTTAAATTCTTTCTACGTTCCTAATACTAAATAGTGTAAATGCATTTTTATTATCTTTGTTTATCTGGCTTTTATTTATTTATTTATCTTGTTACTTTTTTTGTTTAACAAAAAAATATCTAGTTGAATGATATTCTTACATTTTTACTTTTTTAATATACACACATGCACACACTTTTGCTTATTTTCGGTTGGAATTCCTAGTAGTCTGTGAATCTGAAAGTATCGCGGTCTGCGATAAGATAGAAGAAATCGTATTATGTTGGAGAAGAAGCGAAGGAGAATCGTATTGCTTTCAACAAATTAAAAGTTTTGGAACTTGATTATTTACCAAGGCTTTACCAGCTTTTGTTTGGAGAATTATACTCTTGAATTCCCATCACTGGAACGAGTTTCTGTGACACGTTGTCCAGACATGAAGACTTTTTCCCTGGGAATCTTATCCACACCAAAGCTGTACAAAGTGCAAGTTAGTAAAAATGAAGACAGTGAATTGTACCATCGGGAAGGCAATCTTAATTCCACTATACAGAAGTGTTACAAAGAAATGGTATGTGCTCATCGATTCATCCAAATTGCTCATGCATCTCCCTTGGCACTTGCACATTTAAACATATGTTACAAAAAGATGGTCTGTGTTAATCGATTCACCCAAATTGTTCAGTTCACAAATATCTTAGATTATAATTCAGTTATGAAATAAAATAACTACAATAATTATAGTCAAATGAATACTTCATTAATTCTTAAATTATGTTACGTGTCACTATTTAGTCTCATATTACATTCAAAATTTATAAAAAAAGCAGTGTCCCATCAGAGAAGCACCAAAACCAACCAATCTAATCCAGCATAATTACCAGCTCAACCCAAAACAATTACACATTATATTGACATATCAAAATTTGCTATCAAAACGTAGCCAAATAAATGAAAATAAACTCAAAACAGACCCAAACCAACTGATGTTGCAGCCCTAGTAGTCGTTGTCCGTTCCACTGCCATGGGAGCGAGGGTAAGCTCCGTTGTCGATGAGTGAGTAAGATAAGGCTCCAAATCAATAGTTCCACCTCCTTTCTGCAATTCAAAAAACAGAAATTCATATATGTAAAACTATTAAAAAGTGTTAAACAACCTGTAAGTATTCAACTTATGTCAACTCAATAGCACTTACTAAAGTTTTTATACAGAAGAAAAAGGCATTTTAAGTCCAAAAAATTAGAATTATTGGTTGAACTCCAACTCCATCAATCCATGCAACCATCCAATCTTTAACGAAAAAATGAAGCATAATTAACAAGACATCTGAATCCGAAAGATTGTGCTTTCATTTGGCACGGGGTGTTGGAAACAACTTAACAAATCTAGACACAATCTATAACCATCAAGTCCAAACAAAAGTCAGGATCTAAAATACTTTGAAAAATCAGAAAAACAGCAAAATATCAGTTTCAATTTCTTTTTCATCCATTGTAAGCTCAAACTAAAGGTAGCCGCGCTACCTTTAAACATCATTTGGGCTTATACATGTGACATTTGCTCATGAACAACTAAAGTTGAATAAGATTTTTATATGAAACAGAATATAAAAAGTCAAAGTAGAATATGACAGGAGCTACAATATATTATTCAGCATCAGCATTATGTATAAAATAAATTTAGAGGCATTATATTCATTCACAATCTTGCAGAGGTCACACCAGATTATGGCACGCAACTCTTGAATAGCAGATAAAGGAGGAGATGCAGGAAGGTAGTAACTTGCTTGCATGAGAACTAGAAAGTAATATCCCAAGATCATTTATAGATCTCATAAAACAAAAACAGTGAGGCAAACACAATTATTGTGAACAATTATTCATAGAACCACATACCAGCAACAAGATCAAAGTCATCTGTGTATATATCGATTCCCCACAGCTGACTGCCTCTGACCTAAACATAATGAACTTACATAACTAAGAAGTAGAGTCATAAAATATGACACAGCTATCAATAAATTTCCAGACAAATGGAATTTGATATGTAAGGCTATAACTAGCAACACTTCAAAATAATTTGAAGTAGCATGATCTTTCTTTAAGGATCAATACTACAATCTTTCAGAAAAATTAAAGTCTAAGCAAAATTAAAACCTTAAACATACTAAAATCTGGTAAATCGACCTACAGGAATTCCAATGACCTCCAAAATATTTGAAAGAAAAATTAATTTACAGCAAAAAATGTTAAAGATTTGTAAAATGGAGGCCCATACTACTATTCAAATTACAAAAGAGGAGAGGGAGCTGGCCATTAAATGATAAAGGCATGCATAAAGAAATACAAGCAGCACATTAAATGATAAAGGCATGCATATAGAAATACAAATAATATGCCCATAAAGACGTCCGCTCAAGCCTTATAAGCGGCTTTATGCAAAGGAAAGCCAATTAGTTAACAATAAATGAATTTTGAAGGTGCAATAATTAAACTCCTGATCAGCACATTTAAGGTTCATGCATTTCTACAAAACATGTAAATCATAAGAACTTTTTGATCCAAATGCTAACCAATAATTAAGTGGATTCTCAAAGTTGTCACAGAACAAGCACCACATTGATTGCTATGCAAAAGATGAAAGTAAAAGTTAATAATTTATTTTATTTTACTTTTCGAGAGTTTTGAGCATCATGTGCCATATAGTATAATAACTTGCTCAGTGTTATCTCAAAAGCTTGCCTAAAATACCTATTAGCACCAGTCCAAGTAGTCAAATAAATCCTTATCTATCCATTCATCTCTGACCTTGCCAAAAAGATGAAAACGAGCATCTATATTCTCACTCCAATCTTTCACAATCATAGGCTTTATCCTAGACCAGTCATTCAATATCCCTTCCACGGTGAGCCCATCGAAAAACTTGTAAATTGAATCACATTTATCGACAGTTCCAAATACATATGTCAAAAGTCTAAGCAAATGAATATACAATCAACAACATTCTTCCAAACAAATATACAGTCAACACCATTCTTCTAAACACAACAAAGTTTAAACGTATGACAGATTTTTAGCCATTTAATATTCCATCAAATATAATTAGATCACACCTACCAATGATTTTTGAAAAGAATGCATTCTCATCTTAAGCAGCAACCTCACCAGTAACACATTTTCATACCCTGTTTCCACCTCCGGTCGCACCACCAAAAAAAATTCAGTACTAATTAGCTTCAACAGAGTATTTTTTTATTTCTTTTTTTTTCCAAAATAAACCTCCATTCTTATACATAAAATTAAAATATCAAGGGTGCCGTAACTAAATTTACGGAATTGATGCCGTAATGGACGTGGACCGTTAGATTTGAATAAAAAACCTCTACCATTAATTATAAATAAATAGGTAACCTGTTACCTAAGTAGCAGGTAATTACTCTTTTTTATTCAAGTTCCAGGTTACATTTACCAATTTTACGTGTGATTTACAAGTTTTATGAAACTTTTACAAGTTAATGTTGATTTACAAGTTTTATGCACCATTTACAAGTTTTTGTTTTGTTTACAAGTTCTTCGTACAAATTACAACTCCAACATTAATTTACTCATTTTTCCATCAATTTACTAGTTTTATGTGTGATTTACATATTTTTTGTTTTATTTCACAATTAATGTCAATTTACTAGTTCTATGTCATTTTTCTAAGTTTTTGTTTTGTTTACAAGTTCTTCGTATAAATTACAACTCCAATATTAATTTACTCATTTTTCCATCGATTTACTAGTTTTATGTGTGATTTACACATTTTTTGTTTTATTTCACAATTAATGTCAATTTACTAGTTCTATGTCATTTTTATAAGTTTTTGTTTGGTTTACAAGTTCTTCGTGCAAATTACAATTCCAACATTAATTTACCATTTTTTTCATTAATTTATGAGTTTTATGTGTAGTGCACATATTTTATGTTTTATTTCACACTTAATGTGAATTTACTAGTTCTATGTCATTTTTCTAAGCTATTGTTTTGTTTACAAGTTCTTCGTACAAATTACAACTCCAACATTAATTTACTCATTTTTCCATCAATTTACTAGTTTTATGTGTGATTTACACATTTTTTGTTTTATTTCACAATTAATGTCAATTTACTAGTTCTATGTCATTTTTATAAGTTTTTGTTTTGTTTACAAGTTCTTCGTACAAATTACAACTCCAACATTAATTTACTCATTTTTCCATCAATTTACTAGTTTTATGTGTGATTTACATATTTTTTGTTTTATTTCACAATTAATGTCAATTTACTAGTTCTATGTCATTTTTCTAAGTTTTTGTTTTGTTTACAAGTTCTTCGTACAAATTACAACTCCAATATTAATTTACTCATTTTTCCATCGATTTACTAGTTTTATGTGTGATTTACACATTTTTTGTTTTATTTCACAATTAATCTCAATTTACTAGTTCTATGTCATTTTTATAAGTTTTTGTTTGGTTTACAAGTTCTTCGTGCAAATTACAATTCCAACATTAATTTACCATTTCTTTCATTAATTTATGAGTTTTATGTGTAGTGCACATATTTTATGTTTTATTTCACACTTAATGTGAATTTACTAGTTCTATGTCATTTTTCTAAGTTTTTGTTTTGTTTACAAGTTTTTCGTACAAATTACAACTCCAACATTAATTTACTCATTTTTCCATCAATTTACTAGTTTTATGTGTGATTTACACATTTTTTGTTTTATTTCACAATTAATGTCAATTTACTAGTTCTATGTCATTTTTATAAGTTTTTGTTTTGTTTACAAGTTCTTTGTACAAATTACAACTCCAACATTAATTTACTCATTATTCCACCAATTTACTAGTTTTATGTGTGATTTACATATTTTTTGTTTTATTTAACAATTAATGTCAATTTACTAGTTCTATGTCATTTTTCTAAGTTTTTGTTTTGTTTACAAGTTCTTCGTATAAATTACAACTCCAACATTAATTTACTCATTTTTCCATCAATTTACTAGTTTTATGTGTGATTTACATATTTTTTGTTTTATTTAACAATTAATGTCAATTTACTAGTTCTATGTCATTTTTCAAAGTTTTTGTTTTGTTTACAAGTTCTTCGTACAAATTACAACTCCAACATTAATTTACTCATTTTTCCATCAATTTACTAGTTTTATGTGTGATTTACACATTTTTTGTTTTATTTCACAATTAATGTCAATTTACTAGTTCTATGTCATTTTTATAAGTTTTTGTTTGGTTTAAAAATTCTTCGTACAAATTAAAACTTCAACATTAATTTACTCATTTTTCCATCAATTTACTAGTTTTATGTGTGATTTACACATTTTTTGTCTTATTTCACAATTAATGTCAATTTACTACTTCTATGTCATTTTTATAAGTTTTTGTTTGGTTTACAAGTTCTTCGTGCAAATTACAATTCCAACATTAATTTACCATTTTTTTCATTAATTTACGAGTTTTATGTGTAGTGTACATATTTTATGGTTTATTTCACACTTAATGTGAATTTACTAGTTCTATTTCATTTTTCTAAGTTTTTGTTTTGTTTCTGATTCAAATTACAACTCCAATATTAATTTACTCATTTTTCCATCGATTTACTAGTTTTATGTGTGATTTACATACTTTTTTGTTTTATTTAACAATTAATGTCAATTTACTAGTTCTATGTCATTTTTCTAAGTTTTTGTTTTGTTTACAAGTTCTTCGTACAAATTACAAATCCAAAATTAATTTACTCATTTTTCCATCTGTTTACTAGTTTTATTTGTGATTTACATTTTTGTTTTATTTACAATTAATGTCAATTTACTAGTTCTATGTCATTTTATAAGTTTTGTTTGGTTTGTTCTTCGTGCAAATAACAATTCCAACATTAATTTACCATTTTTTTCATTAATTTACGAGTTTTATGTGTAATGTACATATTTTATGTTTTATTTCACACTTAATGTGAATTTACTAGTTCTATGTCATTTTTCTAAGTTTTTGTTTTGTTTACAAGTTCTTCGTACAAATTAAACCTCCAATATTAATTTACTCATTTTTTCATCAATTTACTAGTTTTATGTGTGATTTACACATTTTTTATTTTATTTCACAATTAATGTCAATTTACTAGTTCTATGTCATTTTTATAAGTTTTTGTTTGGTTTTACAAATTACAATTCCAACATTAATTTACCATTTTTTTCATTAATTTACGAGTTTTATGTGTAGTGTACATATTTTATGTTTTATTTCACACGTAATGTGAATTTACTAGTTCTATGTCATTTTTCTAAGTTTTTGTTTTGTTTACAAGTTCTTCGTACAAATTACAACTCCAACATTAATTTACTCATTTTTCCATCAATTTACTAGTTTTATGTGTGATTTACACATTTTTTTGTCTTATTTCACAATTAATGTCAATTTACTAGTTCTATGTCATTTTTATAAGTTTTTGTTTGGTTTACAAGTTCTTCGTGCAAATTACAATTCCAACATTAATTTACCATTTTTTTCATTAATTTACGAGTTTTATGTGTAGTGTACATATTTTATGATTTATTTCACACTTAATGTGAATTTACTAGTTCTATGTCATTTTTCTAAGTTTTTGTTTTGTTTACAAGTTCTTCGTACAAATTACAACTTCAACATTAATTTACTCATTTTTCCATCAATTTACTAGTTTTATGTGTGATTTACACATTTTTTGTCTTATTTCACAATTAATGTCAATTTACTAGTTCTATGTCATTTTTATAAGTTTTTGTTTGGTTTACAAGTTCTTCGTGGAAATTACAATTTCAACATTAATTTATCATTTTTTTCATTAATTTACGAGTTTT
This sequence comes from Citrus cavaleriei, assembly GCA_030448925.1. NCBI lineage: Eukaryota > Viridiplantae > Streptophyta > Magnoliopsida > Sapindales > Rutaceae > Citrus > Citrus cavaleriei. The sequence continues at coordinate 68,396 of JAUJEN010000104.1, forward strand.
ATGTGTATTGTACATATTTTATGTTTTATTTCACACTTAATGTGAATTTACTAGTTCTATGTCATTTTTCTAAGTTTTTGTTTTGTTTACAAGTTCTTGATAAATTACAACTCCAATATTAATTTACTCATTTTTCCATCGATTTACTAGTTTTATGTGTGATTATATATTTTTTGTTTTATTTAACAATTAATGTCAATTTACTAGTTCTATGTCATTTTTCTAAGTTTTTGTTTTTGTTTATTCTTACAAATTACAACTCCAACATTAATTTACTCATTTTTCCATCAATTTACTAGTTTTATGTGTGATTTACACATTTTTTATTTTATTTCACAATTAATGTCAATTTACTAGTTCTATGTCATTTTTATAAGTTTTTGTTTGGTTTACAAGTTCTTCGTGCAAATTACAATTCCAACATTAATTTACCATTTTTTTCATTAATTTACGAGTTTTATGTGTAGTGTACATATTTTATGTTTTATTTCACACTTAATGTGAATTTACTAGTTCTATGTCATTTTTCTAAGTTTTTGTTTTGTTTACAAGTTCTTCGTACAAATTACAACTCCAACATTAATTTACTCATTTTTCCATCAATTTACTAGTTTTATGTGTGATTTACACATTTTTTGTTTTATTTCACAATTAATGTCAATTTACTAGTTCTATGTCATTTTTCTAAGTTTTTGTTTGGTTTACAAGTTTTTCATGCACATTACAATTTCAACATTAATTTACCATTTTTTTCATTAATTTATGAGTTTTATGTGTAGTGTACATATTTTATGATTTATTTCTGTTTGCATTGAATTAGCTAGAGCGTTGTCAGAATCTTTAACCATTCGGTGAGATCGAAGAAATTGAGTCTCAAAATCTGCTGCCAACTCATGAGAGTGTTTCGGAACAAAGCTTCTAGCAACCCAAGTTTTGGACTCCTTATCTAAATTTACCCTGAATGCTGCTCGACAGTTGACTCTTGTAATAGCTCTAGGTTCACGGATTCTGTTTGTATGCTCAATATACTTTTTATCCCTTTCACCTTCTCTACTGCAAACCCAATGTTTCATTATGGGTGCACCATTTGTATCACGTCTCCCATCATAAATGCGAACACTAAAACCCATTATTTTTTAGTATTTTTTATAAAAATTTGTAGCTTCTTCAAGTGATGCAAATCGCTTTCCAATAACGTCTTCAGCAGTGAGTTCATACATGCTTTTATCATCCCAATAAATAGAGTTTGAACCATCCCTCCCTGTCATAATAGAGTATGAATAATTATTTTTTTTATCATGAATAGCTAACTTCAATTGATACTATTATTTTATTATTGACAGCTAAAATAGTCTAATTCTATTATTTTATTATCAACAACTAAAATAAACTGATACTGTTATTTGATTTTCAAAATATTACAAAAATAATTTGGTTCAATTGTTTTGTTATGAACAACTAAAAAACCTGATTGTATTTCTGCTTGAGCTGTTGAAGGAATATCATATGATGATGGAACATCAAGTTCTGGCACTTTGTAATTTTTGTTAATGCCTGTCATAATATAATAAGAAAATATTACATTAAGTCAAATGGCACTGCTAGACAATAGCCTATAAATTATAATAGACACAATTAATATTAATTTTAAAAGGTTAAACAACACTACTCTTTTTAGAAAGAGAGAAAATAACATATAAAAAAAATAGCAACAGTAACAAATCATTAAAAGACAATGAAGAATTACCTTGTTGATCATCATTCATTGTGTTCTATGTGGTCGTTAGAAAAAACTGGGCAAAGAAATTGTAGGATTGAATGGAACTATTGAATTCTGTCGTTTCACAACTTATTCTGGACAAGTTGCAATAGTTTTTATTATGGCTAATTTCAAATTAGTACCCATTAAGTCTTTCAATTTGAATGGAACTATTGAATTAGGAAAAGACGTATTCTGGACAAGTTGCAAAAGTTGTTAATATGGCAAATTTCAAACTAGTCCCCATTAAGTATTTAAATTCTGTCGTTTCTAGACAAGTTGCAAAAGTTTTAATATGGCTAATTTCAAAATAGTCCCCATTAAGTCAAAATATTACAAATGACCCCATTTATTTTAATAATACTCATCCAGCCCCAGAAGTATAAAGTCAGCCTTAATTATGTTTTGCCTGTTGAGTATTATTGTCAGTGTCAAAATATTAACAATGTCCCTAAATAAATCGATTACTACTATGGTTGTAATTTTAAAATTATAATTTTTTTCCCGTTTTGCCTCTAGTTTCTCTTATAATGTTCTGAAAATTATTTGTTGCAAATTAATGTGTCGTGTTCATGTGCGTAGGAGTTAGATTTGAGATAATGTTCTGAAAATAACTCGGTTAATGTTTGAAATCTTGTTTATATTAGGTCTTAATTTTCTAGCTAGGTTACTATTATGCTTGCAATTTTATTTTTCTAAATAATTAGATTATTATCATGCTATCGCAGTAAGTTTGGACAGTCATGATGATTGCGTAAAACCTCAACTATTTTTTTATTATTGACTAGGCCTTGCTTGCATCTTGTTTTTCAATTTAGGCAGTGATGGTAGTAAAAGCTTTTGGAGTTTTGTACAATGATGATGGCACTCACATGTCGAACACATTCAATTTTATACAACAATGATAAGTATTGACCATGAGGCAGGATACTAAAAATCTGTTGTGTCCGTCAATGGTAAAATGATTATAATTGAGATGGTGATTACAATTGATTTTTTTTTAATGAAACCATATGTTTTAATTATTTATGCTTGTATCCGTCAATGGTAAAATTATTATGGTATATTTGTGTTAGAAATTATATTTATTTCATTTGTTGCTGTAACAACATAAATATAAACTATGCTGATTAACTTGAATATTTCGTTTGGAGTCAAACAATGATAAAAATAAAATAATACATAAAAATTGGAGTGTTGTGGATGAAAGCAAATAAAGGCAAAGCTCACACACGGTACAACTGCAATTAAAAGAAAAAGGGCAATCAGTTATTGCTTGTAACACGTCCCAAATTTAATGGAAATTAATTATCGCACCTACACTCACCACTTTTTTTCCTTGTTCCCGTAATATTTTTGCTTCTTGCTTGCTGCAGTCAATTATAAATATTTTGAAAAAATATATATATAATTAGTGCACGTTAACATTATTGTGATTGGCTTTACTAAATATTCATAAATTTACCAACAGTCAAAAATATAATATTTAATGCAAGAAGACTTACAAATACTCAATGAAAGGCCGATTTCTTCTTAAAATTTCATTTTCTTGGCTCACATTATCATTCTCCTTGAAATCATTCTCGTTACCCTCATCTACATTTTCAGCCATTTTCGAGTTTACAAAAACATGAAGATTTATGCACAAAAGAAATGTCAAATATCACAAGTTTTGGATCCTATAAACCAACGTAACATTTAACCCAAAAAATAATAAATTTATCCAAAAGCAAAGAAAAATTTAACCTAAAAATAGCAGTAAATTTATCCAAAAACAGCAGACAATTTAACTGAAAAATAGCAGCCAATTTATCCAAAAACAGCAGAAACTTTAACATAATAACAGTAGCAAATGAAGCCCAAAACACCAGAAAAATTAACCAAAAACGGCAGCCAATCATCCCAAATACAGCAGTAAATTTATCCAAAAACAGCAGTATATTTACCCAGAAATAGCAAAATATTTAACCTAAAAACAACACCAAATGAAGCCCAAAACACCAAAAATACTTACCTGGAAACAGCAGAAAATATAACCAAAAAATAGTAGTAAATTTATCTAAAAACAACAGAAAAATAAACTGAAATACAACAGCCAATTTACCCAGAAACAGCAAAAAATTTAAGCTAAAAACAGCAGCAAATGAAGCCCAAAACACCATAAAAATTTAACCAAAAACAGCAGCAAATCATCCCAAAAACAGCAAAAAATTTAACAGAAAAATAGCAGTATATTTACTAAGAAACAGCAAAATATTTAGCCCAGAACTAGCAGCAAATGAAGCCCAAAATACCAAAAAAAATAACTGGAAATAGCAAAAAATATAACCCAAAAACAGCAGTAAATTTATCTAAAAACAGCAAAAAAATAAACTTAAAAACAGCAGCTAATTTACCCAGAAATAGCAGAAAATTTAACCTAAAAACAGCAGCAAATGAAGCCCAAAACACAAGAAAAATTTAACCAAAAACAGCAGCAAATCATCCCAAATACAGCAGAAAATTTGGCCATAAACAAAAGCATATCAAACCCAAAATTTTTGCTTTCATGGTAAAATGAGTTAAAAAAGCTGATATAATGAACCTTGCGGTCAAATGTCGATCGACTACTTGAACTAAAGGCCAACAATGAAAATTTCACATAAAAGCAACGAATACCAAAAAAGCTTAAATTAAAAGTTTTGACTTGTTCGGAGAGACATCAACAATTTCCAAAACTTTTTGGACCTCACCTTTATAAATTATCAAAACTTCGCCACCAACCTGACAACATCACAGAAAAACAAGCAACACCACATTTAATTAAGTTATAAAAAAGCTTCAAGATTTGCAGGATTCCGGGATATAATAAGAAACCAATCATAGAACATGTCATAAGCAAGGGCTCAAGCAGAGGAAAGATCTGAAATGCCTCAATGTGATGATAATCATCATGAAACAATATCAACAGATGTGATCTAGGGACACATCTCATATGAAAACCTTCAAACAATATTAATATAAGCGATAGATCATATAAAATAAATAACTTCATAACAAAAGAGTTTCCATTAGGGGTTAGAAAAAAAAATCGAGGCTAAAGCACCCTTACCACTTTCATTTGTGTGTAAAGTCTCCCAAATTCTTTAGTCATGGCGTAATAGATTCTCTTATATATATAATGAATAATGCTGTTAACAGAAGCCCCTGAACTTAGAATTACTTCCACTTCTTTATATTTTTAGTTCTAATAAGGCAAGAGTGAGTTTTGGTATATCTAATGGGATATAGAAAGGTATTTACCCCCATTTTATCTAGCAACTTCGAAACCTGGTAAGTCTCTCGCAAAACCTGAATTTAGATGGATGGACTTCAAATGAAAGGATTTTCTAACAAAAGCTAAAAAATTGCAATGGCATAGTGAACATAGGAAAATGAAAATATAAAGCAAAAGAAAAAGTTTCCATTGGATAAGACAAATACAAAATGATCCAAGTTCTTATTGGCCATGCCAATATTATTCATGCATAATTAATCTAATTTATTTTTCAGTTAAGGTTAGTAACAATTTATCTGTAAATAACTGAACCAACTTGGTTATCACAACATTACTTTTTCAAAGCGTTTAGAGCTCAGAATATCAAGACAACAATTTGGTGATTGGTTAATTGAGTACTGGAATCAGTGATTTTCTTGCAAGAATGCAATTGTAAACACTACACGAAAGTTTTCAAGGCATCGATATTAACTCAAAAACCAAATTCTCATTACATCTAACCCACCAATTTTCTGCATAGGCAATGGAAATCGAATACTTTATAATGCATTCGAATTGAAGTACCTCCGATTATTGTTTCCAATGTAGGGTAAATCATGTTGGCAAGAATGCAAAGTTTATCTAAATAACTATCACTTGCTCACTCAAAACAAACATCAAGCATGAAAGAAAACTATGCAAACCCAAACACTTTGCAGCAACTTCTTAATTCTTAGATTCAATTCCGTGAACAAATTATGACCATGAAAGAAAACGAAATTGCTTAGCAATTCGAGCGAGACAGAGGATTAAACTTACCTTGCACAGGGACGACGGCCAAACCAAGATAGAGGCAGCGACGGCAGAGACTCAGCAATTCAAACAAGACAGAAAATCAACTCAATGGCTGCAATCTGCAGACGTATCACCGGTGCACCTGAACGGAAGTTAACGCGGCAGTGGGTTTCTTTTGGAATTAGTTAATTAGGGATTTCAATATGAACGAGTTTTCCCTTTATATTTTTTTATTTCTTTAAAACGTAAATCTTCTTTTTTTCCTTTAAAGTTATACCGGTCAATTTTTATTTTTAAAAAGTAATTAACCGGTTTATAACCGGTTAGATGTAATTTAATTAAATTTTTTTATTATTTTATAATTATTGTAAACTGTTGATTTAATCTAACGGTTCATAATAATTACGACATTGATGCCGTATTTTTAATTACGGCATCATAGAATTTTCCAAATATCAATTAAATAAACAAGGTCTATGCTTACTAGTAAAACAAGTCCATTTTCAGGTAGAGGCAGATAATAAAAGAAAATTAAAATTGAGATAAAATAAGAAGAGCTTACTATGTGCACTTGATCAACAATCCAATCCTCAACGATGGAATCGATGCCATCAAATAAACATGACTTAATCTTCAAACCATAAAATGCACTAAGCATAGCACCAAAGCCAGAGCGTGACTATAAAGAAGAAAAAAAAAAGAAGGAAAAGAAGAATTAAATCAACATGAAATTGAACTTTTGTTTTATCTTCCACAAGCAAGAAATTCAACTGGAACAATACAAAATATGAAATTTTTAGCAATCTTACTAGCATTATGCACAAATCTCAATTCACGACAAATAGGGGAATGAATCACTAACATCACCCAATTCATATATTCAAATAATGTATCCCCACTCCTAACAAGCAACGTGCTACCCCAGTCGATTAGTTGTTAGGGTTAAGGCTTACCATAGAGAACTGGATGGCGCTAACTAAATGACAAGTTGAAACGGCATCTGCAATCGTATTGAATGACATCGAACCGCGAGGTAGGGTTTAAATGAATACCGGGCAGAGATAAATTGGTGTGTTGAATTAGGGTTTTGTGGCTACGTTTTATTTCGATTGAAAAAAGGAATTTGAGCCAGGCTTTAATATATGTAAATTTTCGCTTTGTTGAAACAGAGGAAAGCTTTTGGGTTATTAAAGCGAAAAACTATTTTAGGTTGCAGTGGCCAGTGGAGAGAGGGATTAATTCAACGCTTAGCCAAAATTTGGCTGCGAGTGTTAATGGGTTTTAAGTTATACAAAACGGTGTCGTTAATTTAAACGGCGTTGTTTTACAATCTTATAAGTTCACAAAACTTAAGCATGACTTATATGTATCATTTATTTACGATGGTTAAGTTATAAGTCATGAATATGTCATATACTCTGGACATATTAATATATATCACGAATCTATCATATTTTCATGACACATTCGTGACATAACGATATATGTTATAAAATTTCTGTCATTATTTGATACTTTTCTAATAATGTCAGGTCTTTAAAACCTTTCTATTAATAACAAAAACTCTAATCCTTTAGCAAAAGACTAAAAATTAAAAAAAAATCTGTTTAAATATCAGTTGACTCATGATCAACACTTTAATACTGTTTGTTGTATTTTCTTTCTTTCTTTCTTTCTTTCTTTGTCATTTTATTATATTTGCTTTGTATCATGGTCTGTTTTGCTTAAGTAATTGTTCATTATTTAAGTTTGTGTTCTTACTAGCTTTTGATAATTTATGGTTGGTTTTTTATTCGAAATACCTTTCTGTTAATAGCAAAACCTCTTATCCTTAAGAAAGAAAAAGAAATTATCTATTTAATTATTAGTTGGTTCAAGATCAATATCGCAATATTGTTTGCAGTCTTTTCATTCTCTATCTTTCCCTCTAGTTCATTTTAATTTATCTGTATTCCTTTCTTTGACACTTGTATTTATATATATATATTGTTAAGCAACAGGCAATGGCTGCAGAAGGGTGTCTCCCTACTTTTTCTAGCATTGTATCACAAGGTTCAAAAGCATTATTCGAACCGATTATGTGGCACATATCTTATGTGTTCCGAGTACTAGAGCTACATAGATGGGCTAAAAGATTGAGTGAAGGAGGTGGAATATATAAGAGAAAGGGTGCAAACGCTGGTTAGAGAGGCTACTCTACAAGGAGATAGATTTATAAGGGTGTCAGAGACTGGCTAAATAGAGTTGCTGAATTCAGTGAAGGGGTTGCAAAATCCATCATTGATGATAAAGATAGAGCTAAGATGTTCTGCTTCAAAGGGTTGTGCCCAAATTTGATTTCTCGTTACAAGCTTGGTAAACAAGCAGTAGAGGCCACAAACGAAGCTGATAAACTTGTGAAAAAAGGCAAATTTAACATTTGTAATCATGTTTCCTCAGAGAGTACAGAATATGTGCAAGTGAAAGATTACATAGACTTTTATTGTAATATCTTTTCACTCTATTAACTTAAAAAAGATTGACTTCAATGTTAAAAATGTAACAATATATACATTTTATAATAATTTCAATATTTAAAAAATATTTGAATACTTTACAATCTTATATTATATTAAACTAAATTTTATAATAAATAGAAACATAATATTAAAATAAATATATAAAATTTTAAGTTAGGCTTAATATTATTTAAAATAATTTAAATATCATTAATACATGAGATACATTATATTAATTATAAATTCTATTTAATCTAAATATATATTTAAAGTTTTTATACTAAAAATAGATATATTATTAAAATAAATATAACAACTAACATTTTAAAAATTAATACTGAAATTAAAATTATAAATTATATTAATCAACTAGAAAGATTAATCTATTTGACACTAGCAGCGGACAATGAGGTCACGGCATAGGACAAGCAGTTATCGTGACCCATGGACTTTTCTACTTCTTTTGAAAAAAAAAAAAAAATCAAAATCAAAGTCATTGAAGTGCGTTTGATGATTTGCTGTGTAGCTTCTCTCTCAAATGCTTTTCGAGTGCCTCCAGTATCTGCTTTTATATAAGCTTTTGTCTTTAATCATTCATTCAAGCTTTCGCTAAGAGTGATGCAGCACAGCACGTAAATATAGAAGCATTGACAGCCGTAGTCAGGAGCTCTTCGGTATTTGAAGCAAGAATGGTTGTTTGGCTTTGTGCATTGAAAGAGAAAAGAAAATGAAAGACTAATTTCATTAATACAATTTAATTAATTAATTTAAAATAATAAGCAAATAATAATGATGAAATTAATTAATAAAAAGAAGAAAATGAAAATTGCACGTGCTATTAGCATAAACCAATTGCCGGAATGAGGTCACTTTGTAGACAAATGATTCTGGAATCAGAACTTGGGCCAGCTTTGGGTTACGGATCCAAAAAAAAAATAAGGTGGGCCACATGGTCCCTTATGATCAATAAAAATCAATTGAAAAGGATGGTATAGTGAGGAAGAGAAATGCCGATGGCAGATCAAGGGATGAAGATACGAGCTCACTTGCAACGTGGTATAGTTCATCATGGCTGGCTTTCCTATAAGTTCAGGTCCTTTGAATACTTTCAATGACCTTATTAGTCAGGAATTTAACAATAATTTTTACTTTTTACATCCAGGAACGGTTTTAAGCATAGGCAAATTAGGCCTATAATAGCAAATCCTCTTTTTAACAATTAAACAATTAGGAAGTCTCCTTTTTTATTTTTGGTATTACTTATAATATCAAATCTTCTTTTTAGGCCTCTTTTAGTTAGTAATTATCTTATAATTAAGAATTTTATACACATTCTATCTTTGATAACCTTAATATTAAAGATATCTAATTAATAGTATTATCTAATTGTTAATTTATTATTAGTTTTTCCAAGAAAAAAATTAAATTCTTTATCTATTTAATACTTCAGTTTTTTTTTCGTCAGTGGCAGATAAAAGAGTCGGTTTTTCCGTTACTAAGCTTTTTATGGATGAATTTTTTTTTATAATTTTTTTGTTTTATAGGTTCTCTGTGAATGCCATTAGAAATGAGATTGACTAATTCAAACTTCCTTTTTCCCCTTAGCATCCAAACGTGTGAGGCAAGGGCAACTAATGAGTCCATTGTGATGAGAACCTTTGTCTAAGCAAAAGCAGAGGTCAATTGCTAATACCGTACTGTTATTAGTTTCAGTGCTTAAATTGCTCCATAAGTTTGCATTTTAAAGTCTCTGTCTTAATTTCTGAGATATACTGCTAATGAGACCTCCAGCCAAGTTCAAGTTTGTTGTGGTGGAGACTTCTTATAACGTCTTTCTCCCTTGCGAAATGCGAATGGAGTAGAGACATTTTTCCTCCGTGAGGGGTATTTGGATACGTATCTTGTAGAATAAAACGTAATAATATAAGTCATATATTTGATTGTAAATATCGATAACGACATTATGCATTTGTATATATCTACGTAATATAAGAATCGATTCGAATCAAAAAAAGTTTGTTGTGGTGGCTACTTTGTCATATAACTGAATGTGAGAGGCCATCAATCAGCTCTGTTTTGTATTTTTGTACCCTTTTTTTTTGTATAATGATCAATCAAATGTTAGCCCTTAGATTGCATCCAATATTTACTGATTGTCTTATATTAGGATATAAACTAAATTCATAAGACATTCCCTTATTGATATTCATTCCGACACGTCCTAGTCTTTTGCCTTTGTAGAAATGCTTGTGGTTGAAGAGCTTTACAGAGAAGCTGTCGTCAGTACTGCTCGGAAATTGATTATATTGAATCAGAACGCTTGACCAGATAAGGGCTGTGTGCATGAGAATACTTGAGGAAAGCTTCACAATAGTTACGGCCGGATCTGCACTCTTCGCTCTATATGTGTCCTCAATATAAATGGCTCAAATACATGTGTTATGGTCTTTTAATATAAAATACCATTATCTCATGCGTTATGGTCTTATCCTTGTATTCTTAAAAACTATATAAAATACCATTATCTCTGCTTTTGTAGCTATTGAATTCGACTTTCACAACATAAATATTTATTAGCAACAACTTAAAATCCAAGCAAATCTAACATGCAATGTATGAATTACATATTATGATTAAACAGATTTTGATTATTTAATATTAAAATATATTCTCATTAATATCTTAAGGATAGGTAATACTCACATAATTTTTTTTAAAATCAAACCCAAATTATATGCATTGTTAATGTGTATTATTGTCTAATATTTGGATTTTACTAATTTACAACCGCTATAACTTACGGCATCTTCAAACATAATGTGGGTCCCACCACATGTTAAATTTTTTACATTATTTTTGAAGGAACTATAAGTTACAACAGCTATAACTTAGCAGCACCTCCAATATTTTACTTTACTTCCCCTAATATTTTACTTGTACTTTTATATCTTTACAAAACAATACCAACAAGACAATAATGTATGAAATAAATAAAATAAATAAATAAAGAACTGACAACGAAATTAGGCCTATCATTAATTTCTCGTGGTGTGAACTCTTGACAATTCTCCCATATCCCACCTAAAGCTCTCGCGTGGTGTGAACGCTTGACGATTCTCCCATATCCCTCCAAATATTTGTCATATTGCGAAAAGCAATGTCAATTCAATGTCGTCTCCATTAGTCATAGTGGCAGATAGGACTAGAATTTGTTGAAACCCGTGGACTTATTTTTCCTTTTGAAAATAATTTTGTAGAATCTCATATCGTGAATAACGGACAATGAGACTCTTTTTTTTTAACTATAATATTTTTTTAAATTATTAACTAAAAAAATTAATTTTAATATTTTATAATAAATATAAGTAGGATATTAAAATAAATATAATAATATATACATGTTAAAATAATTTCATTACCAAAAAATATTTTAATATTTTACAATCTCGTATTCTATTAAACCAAATTATAATAAATAGAGACATAATATTCAAATAAATATATAAAACTTTAAATTATTTTCAATATTATATAAAATAACTTTAATATTATTAAAACATGAGAAATATTATATTAATTATAAAAAATATTTAACCCAAGGATTTGTTTAAAATTTTTTATAATAAATATATTATTAAAATAAATATATTAAATTACATTTTAAAAATTAATTATTTAAATTATACATACTAGTCTACTAGAAAATTTAAACTATTTAAATCATATTTACATTTAGTAAAAAATTTTGAAGTCATTTTTTTTTTGTGGCTACCATAAGAGTACTATAGTCAAAAAGGGTATTGGTGTTCTTTATTAAAATTTTGGGGTCTACATGACTGAGTACAATGCTACAGTGGGCGTAAATGGAAGGTAAAAAGCAATCAGATTTTGATTAAACATGCAATGTATGAAATATATATTATGATTAAACAGATTTTGATTATTTAATATTAAATTATATTCACATTAATATCTTAAGGATAGGTAATACTCAAATAATTTTTAAAAAAATCAAACCCAAATTATATGCATTGTTAATGTGCGTTATTGTCTAATATTTGGATTTTGCTAAGTCACAACTACTGTAACTTACGGCCTCTTCAAACATATGTGGATCCCACCACATGTTCAATTTTTTACATTATTTTTTAAGGGACTATAAGTTACAACAGCTTAACTTAGCAGCACCCTAATAGTTTACTTTACTTATATATCTTTACAAAACAATGCCAACAAGACAACAATGTATGAAATAAATAAAATAAAGAAACAAAGAACTGACAGCGAAATTAGGGCTATCATTGGTTTCTCGTGGTGTGAACCCTTGACAATCCTCCCCGATCCCATCCAAAACTCCCGCGTAGTGTGAACATTTGACGATTCTCCCATATCCCTCCAAAAATTTGTCATATTGCGAAAAGCAATGTCAATTGCAATGTCGTTTCATTAGTCATGGTGGCAGATGGGACTAGAATTTGTTGAAACCCCTGGACTTATTTTTCCTTTTGAAAATAATTTTGGAGAACCTCATATCGTGAATAACAGACAATAAGACTCTTTTTTTTAATTATAATATTTTTTCAATTTATTAACTAAAAAATTAATTTTAATATTTTATAATAAATATAAGCAGGATATTAAAATAAATATAATAATATGTACATATTAAAATAATTTCAATACCTAAAAATATTTTAATATTTTACAATCTCGTATTCTATTAAACCAAATTATAATAAATAGAGACATAATATTTAAATAAATATATAAATTATCTAATTGTTAATTTATTATTAGTTTTTCTAGGAAAAAAATTAAATTCTTTATCTATTTAAAAAAGTTTATTATTTAACATTATAAAAATTTTTGCTCCATTCTCTATAAAAAAAATTTATTACATTTATTGGTTCACTTTTGAATTTAAAAAAAAAGGTTAATTGAAATAATAGTTCTAAAGGAATTAAAAAAGATATCATTCTTGTTTACTTTTCTGTTTTTAACTTTTTTACTAAGAGTAGCTGTATATGCTAAGGAAGCACACAGAGCACGTGTGAAGTAAGAGTAGCTGCACGACAAGCATGTGTGAGCTAAAGTCCAGTCAGCAGCATTGTTAGTTAAAGAAGTATATGCCAGCTCAGCCAATTAGTTAAGCACGCTTTTGATTATGTTATAGTTGTGTACCTTGCTTTAATTCTGTTTTTATGACGTAAGCAATGAGTATAAATACTGCTACGTTTGTCATTTGTATGTTATGGAAAGAAAAGAAATCCAGAAAATTCTATTTCACTTTCTCATGAATTTTCTGAGCTTCCAAACAAAATTATCAGTTCAATTTTAAGCTTTTCAACAGTGTCCATTTAGAAGTGCAAAAAAAACAATCATACATACCTGTACAAGGAAAGCCATGTCAACCACCGATGTCGTAATTACACCAATTACGACAAGGCCCAAAACTCCACTAGCAAAAGTAGAATAACATCTGAGATGAACCACGACTATTTGCATGTAGAAGGGGAAATAAACAAAACACTTTCGATAATTCACATCTAAGTAAACAAAACTGCATTTAGAAGGTAGTAAAGATAGAAACAATTTGCGACTGATCTTCATTCCCCTGTTTAGTAATAAAAAAATCGAAACAGAGGAGAAACAGGGCCCTCTTTTCATTCCCCTGTTTGATAACAATAAAAACAAAACGGAGGAGAAACGTGGGCTCTCTTTTCATTCCCCAGATTTTTTTTCGGTTTCGCGATTTTAAAATTTTATATCTACACTCATTAAAAAAAAGTTATTCCAAGACTAGTGACGGTGTCAGAAATTAAACTTAGCAGGGACTAAATTTAAATAATAATGTAATTTTAAAAAGGCCAATAAATAACAAGTATCAAAAATAAAAATTTACTAACATATTCAATACATTTATAATTGATTCCAAGAGCATTTACTTCTAAGTACTAGGGACCGCGGATATAGTTACAATCAACCGCGGATATAAAGGAGTCGGTTTTTCCGTTACTAAGCTTTTCATTGATGAATTTTTTTTTTTTGTTTTATAGGTTTTGTACCTTTTTTTTGGTATAATGATCAATCAAATGTTATCCCTTAGACTGCATCCAATATTTGTAGAAATGCTTGTGGTTGAAGAGCTTTACAAAGAAGCTGTGCAATACTGCGTGGAAATTGATTATATTGAATCAGAAAACTTGACCAGATAAGTTCTGGGTGCATGAGAATACTTGAGAAAAGCTTCACAATAGTTACGGCCGGATCTGCACTCTTTCCTCTATATGTGTCTACAATAAGACTCTCTTTTTTTAATTATAATTTTTTTTAAAATTTATTTATTAAAAAAATTAATTTTAATATTTTATAATAAATATAAGCAGGATATTAAAATAAATATAGTAATATATACATATTAAAATAATTTCAATACCTAAAAGTATTTTAATATTTTTCAATCTCGTACTCTATTAAACCAAATTATAATAAATAGAGATATAATATTCAAATAAATATATAATACTTTAAATTATTTTCAATAGCATATAAAATAATTTTAATATTATTAAAACATGAGATTTATTATATTAATTATAACATCTATTTAACAAAAAGATTTATTTAAAATTTTATAATAAATACAAATATATTATTAAAATAAATATATTAAATTACATTTTAAAAATTAATATTGAAATTAGTTATTTAAATTATACATACTAGTCTACTAGAAAATTTAAACTATTTAAATCATATTTACATTTAGTAAAAAATTTTGAAGTCATTCTGTTTTGGTTACCATCTACTAAAAGTACTATAGTAAAAGAGAGTATTGATGTTCTTTATTAAAATTTTGGGGTCTACATTGCTATTTTCTAAAATTTTAAGGGTGTCATTTTATTTTTGGAAAAAAATAAAAATTTCATTTAAACAACTAAAATGGTGAATAGGACAATGCTACAGTGGGCGTAAATGGAAGGTAAAAAGCAATCAAAATGACCAACAGTCTAACGCCACAACAAGGACATTTGGTCAAAGTTTGTAACATATAATCAAGGGCCATTTTGTCTGTGAGTGGGTCTTGCGTGTCATTTTTGGGCATTTCATCTTCTTAAGCATTGAATATTAAAATTTGCTCTTTTAATCATTAGAATTTAAGTCAATTATCCAGCTTATCCTTGCATTCTTAAAAACTATATACAATACCATTACCTCCGCTTTTATAGCCATTGAATTCGACTTTCACGACAAAAATATTTATTAGCAACAACTTGAGATTCAAACAAACCTAAAATGCAATGTATGAAATAAAAATAATAACTAAACAAATTTTGATTATTTAATATTAAAATATATTCACATTAATATCATAAGTATAGGTGATACTCAAATAATTTTTTAAAAATCAAACCCAAATTATATGTATTGTTAATGTGTGTTATTGTCTAATGTTTGGATTTTACTAAGTTAGAACTGTTGTAACTTTTAGTCTCTTAAAAAACATGTGGGTCCCACCACCTATTAAATTTTTTACATTATTTTTAAAAAGACTGTAAATTACATCAACTGTAACTTAATAGCACCCCTAATATTTTAATTTATTTTTATACCTTTACAAAACAATACCAACAAGACAATAATGTACGAAATAAATAAAATAAACAAATAAATAAAGAACTGATAGCAAAATTAGACCTATCATTAGTTTCTCGTGGTGTGAACTCTTGACAATCCTCTCCTATCCCACCTAAAGCTCTCGCGTGGTGTGAACCTTTGACGATTCTCCTGTATCCCTCCAAAAATTTGTCATATTACGAAAAGCATGTCAATTGTAATGTCGTTTCCCATTAGTCATAGTGGCGGATACGACTAGAATTTTTTGAAACCCTTCAACTTACTTTTCCTTTTGAAAATAAGAAAAGGACACCCATCTGGAGAAATAATTTTGTAGAACCTCATATCGTGAATAACGGACAATAAGACTTTTTTTTTTAATTATAATATTTTGAAATTTATTAACTAAAAAAATTAACTCTAATAATTTAAAATAAATAGGAGATTAAAATAAATATAATAATATATACATATTAAAATAATTTCAATATCTAAAAATAGTTTAATATTTTACAATCTCGTATTCTTTTAAACCAAATCATAACAAATAGAGACATAATATTCAAATAAATATATAAAAATTTAAGTTATTTTCAATATCATATAAAATAATTTTAATATTATTAATACATGAGAAATATTATATTAATTATAAAATCTATTTAACCTAAGGATTAATTTAACATTTTTATAATAACTACAGATATTTTATAAATACAAATATATTAATTTACATTTTAAAAATAATATTAAAATTAATTATTTAAATTATATATATTAGTCTATTGGAAAGTTTAAATTATTTAAATTATATTTACATTTCGTAAAAAATTTTAAGTCAATTTTTTTATTACCACCTGCTAAGGGTATTATAGTCATGGGAAATATTGGTATTCTTTATTAAAAATTTGGGATCCACATGACTATATTTTAAAATTTTAATGGTGTCATTTTATTTTTGACAAAAATAAAATTTCATTTAAATAGCTAAAATGGTGAAAAATACAGTGCTACAGTGGCGTAAGTGGAAGGAAACAATCAAAATGAACCATCTAACGTCACAGCAGACATATAAGGCCAAAGTTTGTACATCCCAATACAACAAGTTTGAAACTTTGCACCTTCTGAAATGAAACAAACTTACTTGAATATTAGCGATCAGTGAGAAAAGCCGTCTTTCAAAAGCAACCTTAGGGTACCGAGTGTTATAGATTCAATGAACCATAAGTACTTATTTACATTGTAGTATCTCAAAGGCACCAATTTCTTTTGATCCGTTAAGGAAAATAAGAAAAATAAAAAGAAAAGAAAAAGGTTACTTGTGCAGCACAACCATGACGCCTAGCTACATGGTACATTCTCTTTGTGCATTTGAACCAATCAACAATAATGGTGCCTTTACTTCTTGGATCGGAGAATTAGAATCCGGAATCGAAATCATTAATGATGTTTACTTCATAAAATAGAGGCAGGGATCCGAATCAGAATTATGGGGACTACCCAAATTTAGGAATGAGGAACGGAACATTGGTTCCCAAGGAAGGTGGTGGGAATCAATCTCCCATTCCCAAGATTGACTATTTCGCCCCCTCTCACAAACTATAAAATGTCTATTTTGTCCTCAGTAAAAAAATTATTATGATTATTTAAAATATGTTTATAATTAATTAATATAATTATTCTAATCAATTTATACATTTTGCATTTATTATTATTATTATTATTAAATAATTAATTAATTAATATATTTTGAATTTTATTATTATTATCATCATCGTCATCACCATCATTATTATTGTTATGAATGATAAAAAAATTTACAATTAATTAGTATATTAATATATTATTGACAATAATTAATAATAATAATAATTTTTGAATAAATAAATATGTATAATTAATTACTGAGTTTGCTAGCATATGTAAGGTTTAATTTGAATGCATGCAGCATTGAGAACAGACAGCGCAGAAACAAAATTTCCGCTTGCGATCTTTTCATTTCCCTGTTTAATAACAAACAAAACAGAGGAGAAACTTGGACTCTCTTTTAATTGCCCTGTTTTTCTGTTTGGTGATTTTTAAATTTTATGTTTATATTTATAAAAAAAAAATTCAAAATTATTATCTATTTTTTATATAAGTTGATTTATTAAAAAAAATTAAAAACTGCAATTCTAAACTTATCGTTGTGCTTTGACTTTGGGGTGGTTTTTTTTTATTTTTTTACGTAGGCCAGAACCTTAATGAAGAAAGTTTTCATCGTTAATTGCTTTTGACCATTGACGCGGACATGCAATTTGTGTCATTTACTTTTGCTTTTGATCGACTCCAAGAAACGTTTCTTTTTTTTTTTCTTTCTTTTATATCCAAAAGTGACATTACACTGTGGCTTTGTCCACTGATTAGCACCGCATCATTGCTCACGTGATCGTATCTTTATCAACTGCGTTTTTGTCCCTCGTATGCTTGTGAATTGTGATTTGGGTATAATCAATCTATTGATAGGACTCGGACGTTAGGACCGCTGTTGTAAATTTGTGATCTGTGAGAGCCTCGGAGTACTGGAATATTTCTCCTAAAAGTCGGTAGCAAGCAGGCCTCCTTTTGATAATCACCGTTTAATTGAACTAACTACTTACGTATGGTCAAAGTGATGGACGGTGCAAAAGTAACTATAGAGAATTTATTACTTGGACAAATTAACACTTTTGTCCTTTGATGCGGCTCCGAGATATCTATGCAATTTGTCATTTACTTTTGCTTTGTAATTTTTTTTTAAACGAGTCCCGATTGGTTCATTGGCAGATAAATGAGTCGGTTTTTCTGTTTTTATTTTTTTATTATTTTTTTTGAAAGATGGTTTTTCTGTTACGAAGCTTTTCATGGATATTTTTTTTTAATTTTATAGATTTTCTGCGAATGCAGTTCGAAGTACAGAGTTTTGTTAGGTACAATAGTATTAAGTTTTTCATTTCATATTTTGACATTTCCTTGACCTTTGAAGTATTGAATCATAGTGTTGGTATTTAAGTAATTTACAATTAATTTACAATAAAAGTATTCTCAATTAATTTACAATAAAATGAATAAATTATAATAGTATTGACACAATAATATCAATAATAAAAACCTTAACAAACTTATAAATTTTGGTATTCTCAATTATATTATCTATAATCAATATTCCAATGATAATAGAGCTCCTCTATTTTCAATCACCTGCTTTTCTGTTTAGTGATTGCCAAATTTTATATCTAAAATTCTCTAACTTTACACTAAGATTTATTTAAAAAGGGGGGGGGGGGGGGAGAGAGAGACTCAAAGAGTATTAAAAAATGTAATTTTAAGTTTTCACTTGAGGGTTGTGTGATTTTTATCATTTTTTTAAGTTGGCCATTTATATTGAATAAATAAAATAATGAATAGACGTTTGGACCACTTCTTTTCTGTTATAATAAAACATGAGATGTCTTCTCTTGATGTTTTTGTCACAAAAGAATATGTTCATGTCATCATAGGCTTAAATGGAGTAAGTAAATTAAGATCGAGGACAAGTTTGTTTAAGCACTAAAGTCGCTAAATAGAAGAAAGGCTCATATAAAAATTACCTAAAGCACCAAATATTGTTATTCAACTACTTCTTTTATGTTACATTAGTTTCTACGCAAATTTATATAAATAATTTATAACTCCCGTCATTATTTAAAAAAAAATGTAGCAATTGTGGTTATATCACGTGGTGTGATCTTTTGACAATCCTCCCACATTTAGGGATGGCAAAATCCTCCACAGGTTTGGGGCCCCATGGAGCCCCACCTCAAATGGGAAAAATTTTTAATAATTTTTTAGGAATGGGGTGGGGAGTGGGGGAAAAGTAATCCCCATTATATATAAATATGTTTTTAATTCTTATTTAATAATTTTTATTTTATCAACTATAATGTCAATTAATAATTTTTTTAATTTTTATGTAATATAAATAGAATATGAATAAAAAAAATCCTACAATATTTTTCAACTTTAAAACATTAGTATATTTTCTTTTCTCTTTTAAGGTGCTGCTCTCTTTAAATATTTTTCACTTTTAATATCATTTTAAGATATTGTTTCAAATTTTTAGAAAATTTTAAAAAAAATTTAAATACTTTATAATATAGTGATGATTTTATTTTAAGTCTCTAATTTTTAATTTACCGAAATCATATTTTTATATCTACTATAAAATAAGTAAATGAGGAATGAGGTGGGGATGGGGGAATCATTCCCCACGTGGGGATTCCCCATCCCCAACCCACTAAATTTATTGGAGAATGGAGGCAAAATTTTTTAATGGGGTGGGGAATGGGGAAGCATCACCACGCCTACCCCGCCCCATTGCCATCCCTACCCACATCCCACCAAAAACTCTCACACGACGTGAACTTTTGACAATTCTCTCATATCCCACCAAAAATTTGTCATTAGTCATAGTGGCAGATAATGTAGGTCCCGGGATAAGATTAGAAGTTTTTTGAAACCCACTCATTCTTACTTTATTTTTTTCTTTTGAAAATGAGAAAATGACACTCCTTTGGGGAAATAATTTTGTAGAACCTCATATCGTGAATAATACTCTTTAATTTTATATCTTATAATAAGACTTTTTTTCTTTTTTTACTTTATTGCAATACTCTTTAATTTTATATCTTATAATAAATATATATGCGATATTAAAATAAATGTAATGATATATACATATTAAAATAATTTGATATTGAAAAATATTTTAATATTTTACAATCCCGTATTATATTAAACCAAATTATAATAAATAGACATAATATTAAAATACATATATAAAAGTTTAAATTATTTTGAATATCATATAAAATAATTTTAATATTATTAATAAATCAGCAATATTACATTAATTGTAAAATCTATCTAATCCAAGGATTTATTTAAAATTTTATAATAAAATTAAAAATATATTAATTAACATTTTAAAAATCAATAATGAAATTAATTATTTAAGTTATATATATTAGTCTACTAGAAAAATTTAAACTATTTCAATCAGATTTACATTTAGTGAAAATTTTTTAATTTAATTTTTTTGGTTATCATCTATTAAGAATCTTGTAGTTAAAAGGGGTATTGACATTCTTTATTAAAAATTTGAGGTCTACATAACTATTTTTTTAAAATTTTAAGGGTGTCATTTTATTTTTGACAAAAATAAAATTTCATTTAAATGGCTAAAATGGTGATAATACAATGTTACAGCTGGCGTAAATGGAAGGTAGGAAACAATCAAAATGACCAACAATCTAATGCCACAGCAAGGATATAAGGTCAAAAATTCCCTTATTAATTAGTAAAAGAGAGTCACTTGGGCTTATAAATAGTAGGGTGGCCAAAATCGGATACAGATAAGATTCAGATTAATCCGATAAATTTCAAATTGCTTGAATTGATTAAAAAAGCCATCCAAATGCAATCTAAGCTTATGTGTGTGTATATATACATACTCGTTATAAATTAAAGTTGCAAAAGTCTTTAAGCAAGGCCATTCATAGTAAGTTTCAAATTTTTAGGTTAATATCCGTAACTTCATCATGCAAGCCATGCATAAAGCCCGCAAGTTTAGGCGGGACTAACACGAGTTTTTTTGCCAATCCTACACATGACGGGAGGTGTTAGGAATAACATTCCGCATCAATTGTGTATTAAACTTGGGTTCAGCATATAAGATTTGGACAACTCTTAACTCTTAAGCTAACTTACTAATTTTTGGATTGAGTTAAGCCCGTACACTTCAATATCACAAATTAGTCTTTCGTTACCATTACTTTTTTTTTCTATTGTTTAAAATTAACACAATAAATGACATTGCATCCCAAAACAACTAAAGTAATCATTTAAGACGAATTAAAACACCATAAAGTAAATCTACACACTATGAAAAATACTTTGGAACAGTAAAGGAAGCATGAGTATACTTGGGGAAAGCTTCATAATTGTTACGGCCGGATCTACACTCTTTCCTCTATATGCATCTTCAATAAATATATGCGTTAATGATCCCTCAATATTTCGCATCCGATATTGCCCACATCGCTTACCACAATATATTCACTTTTGTTTTTTGTCTGAACCAAGAGGTGGTCCTGAGTGAACCTTCAAGCCACAATCCGTATTAATCCCCGTAAGGGGTATAGTACTGGTCAAAGTGATGACTCCATACAAGAGCGGGGCTTGAACCCCTGACCTCTCTTAAGGAGTGAGAGTGCCAAACCACTCACACCAACCAACTCTATTATAGAGTTTGCAACCCAAATACTAATAGAGGAATATAAATATGTACTTTTCAATGAAGCAATCACCTTTATTTAGAAATTTTTGATCATTAATCCTATGTACACACACTTCTTTTGTCTCCAAAAATATTCTTAATTAATCCACACAATTTAATATAATAAATACCTAAGATTACTCAAATTTTCATTACAATAGAATATATAATTTATAATATTCTTGATACAATGTTGGCAATAATAAAAATCCTATAAAGCTTACAAATTTTAGAAAATGGCTAAGATTGTGACAGTTCAAATGAACCACAACAAATCATTTACATTATAGTATCTATGATCAATATTCTAATGAAAATAGGGCTCCTCCATTTTCATTTCCCTATGTTTTCTATTTGGTGATTGTCAAATTTTACGTCTAAAAGTTTTCTAATTTTACAGTGAGGTTTATTTTTTAAAGAGAGAGAGAGACTCAAAGAGAATTAAAAAATGTAATTGTAAAATTTTACTTGTCCATTGTGTGATTTTTACAATTTTTAAAGTTGGCCATTTGTATTGAATAAATAAAATAATTAATAGACTTATGGACCACTTTCTTCTGTTATAATAAACATCAGAGGTCCTTTCTTGATGTTTTCATTCCATATGAATAAATTATAATTTAATTGATCCAGAAGTATCAATAATAAAAATCCTAACAAACATGAAAATTTTAGAATATGGATTAAAGTGTTACAAGTTGAGTGGATCACAACAAATTATTTATACTGTAGTGTCTATGATCAGTATTTCAATGACATCAAGGTTTCCTCTACAATTTTTGTTTGGTCATCGCCAAATTTTATATCTAATTTTTTTTTAATTTTATACTGACATTTTTAAAAAAAGAAAAAGAAAAAGAGAAAGAGAGACTCAGAGAGTATTAAAAAATATAAATCTAAAATTTCGCTTGCGCATTATGTGATTTTTACCAATTTTAAAGTTAGCCATTTATATTGAATAAAAAAAGTAATGAATAGACTTATGGACTCCTTTTTTCTATTATAATAAAACATTTTCTTCTCATGATGTTTTTCATTCCACAAGAATATGTTTATGTCATAGCCGGCCCAATTGGGGTAAATAAATTGGGATGAAGGACAAGTCTCTTTAAGTGTTGAAATCGCAAGAAAACCTCATAAAAAAATTGCCTAAAGCTCCATTATTGTTATTCAGCTATTACTTTCATGTCACATTAGTTTCCACACAGACACTTATACAAATAATTTATAACTCCATCTTTATTCAGGGAAAAAAATGTAGCAATTGTGGTTATATCACATGAAAAAATTCCAATTAAAAATATAACAAGAATTAATTTCAAAATTTTTTAATAAATATTGATATAATTTAATAATTTAATTTTTCTGGTAGAGTAATATAATTTAAAAATTAATATCAGTATTAATTTTTAAAATGTAAATTATTATAATTATTTTAATAATATATTTGGACTTATTATGAACATTCTAAATAAATCTTTGAGTTAAATGAAATTTACAATTACTATAATATATTTCATGCATTAATAATAGGAAAATTATTTTAGATGATATTGAAAATAATTTAAATTTTTGTACTTTATTTTAATAGATTATTTTTATTTATTAAAAATTTATTTTAATATAATATAAAATATTAAAATTTTTAAATATTTGATATATATTGTTATATTTTATTATAATATTATATTTATATTTTTTAAAATATAAGAGTCAATATTTTTAAATTAATAAAGACAAAAAGTATTATATAAAAAAGAATTTATTAAAAATATAATCATTCTTCCAAACTTATCCTCTTCCCTTTTTGAAAGGGAAAAAATAAATAAAGGAGCCACAAAATTTTGATGTCTTTCATTTGAGGCCATCAAATAAGTCAAATATTAGTTATATTAACTTAAAAAATTGACTTATATTTTAAAATTATTTTAATATTTTAAATAATACTAAAAAATATTTTAATACTTTACTTGCTTATATTATATTAAACTAAATTTTAAAATAAATAGAAGCTTAATACGAAAATTGAGAAGGGCAATCAAGGCTGCTCAAATCCTTGTCATTTATGTTTCTGCTAGCTGTTTTTTGCTGGTTGGTTCCCTGGCAACCTCTCTCAAATATAGCTACCCTCGCCCTTCAAAAGATAAAGTCTGCA
This sequence comes from Citrus cavaleriei, assembly GCA_030448925.1. NCBI lineage: Eukaryota > Viridiplantae > Streptophyta > Magnoliopsida > Sapindales > Rutaceae > Citrus > Citrus cavaleriei. The sequence goes on from JAUJEN010000104.1 coordinate 92,789, forward strand.
TCTATGAAGACGGTGAAGTTAGAGGAATGACAATTTAAAATTAAATCAAGACTTTTAACTCTTTATTAATAATATTAAAACTATAGATAGTGCATGCACGCACCACATAACAGCATCGTTCACTATAATATGAGTTAGACTGTAAGAATTTATGTTCATATTAAACAAAATGATTATCTTTTTTTCTATAGTGCATCTCGATTAGGGGTATCAAAAAAACCCGCCTCGACGGATCCGCCCGAACTCGCCAATCCGGTTGAAAACCTGCATCATGCACTGAAAATGCGGGTCTGGGTTTAAGAATTTCAAACCCGGCCATTTCCGGGCATGGGTCCGGGTTCAACACCAAAAACCCGGAACCCGGAACCGGACCCGGTTTCTAAATTAAAAAAAATATATATATATATATATAAACAAAAATGTCAAAACCCAAATCCCTAATTGGCTAATTCCTGATTGAAAGAGGCATAAGTAGCAAGATCATCTCTTCTCGTCACCGTCGGCATTCGCATCAACCACCACCCACCATCGCGGGCATCATCTCTTCTCGCTTGTCGACTTTGGCTTTACTCGGTTGCTCCATTACCGATGGCGGTGACTCGGATGAGTCGTGAGGCATGCTTCGGATATTTTTCGGATTTGGCCTCTTCGAGTTGCTTGGCCCGCTTCGACATGTTCGATTGCAGATTCCTTGGAGTCCTTAACAGCTTTGAGCTTGGTGGTCAACTCGAGCATGGTTCTTTTAGCCCACTCAAGATCGCCAAGTGCTCGAGCTCTTGTGCTTTCAGAGCTCTCTAACAGTTTCTTAGTTCTTTCGATTTTTTCTGGGCCAAGAGAAGCTGCGTCGTCAGCGTTGTTGAGTGTTAGAAAATGCATATTTATAAAGGAGAAAACCGTCATTTTACATTTCAAGTCTTACTAACAACCCTTACTTTTATGTATTTAACCTTCTTATGATTTAATTACATGTGTTTTATTTTAATTAAGTATTTTATGTATTTTAGGGGCATTATAGTCATTTCACAATAAAGGAGAGATCAGACGGCAAAACGGACATCACTTTTGAACTCAGGACGGTCGAAAACCTTAGGAGGAGCATAAAAGGAAAAATGGCACTATTCACATGTACGGTACTATTCACGTGTACGGTACTGTCTACGTTACTGTTCACGACACTGTTCACATAGACGGATCGATGACGTGGCATTGACCGATGATGTGGCATTGACTGATGAGGTGTCACGATCCTGTTGGGCTAAAATTCTTATGTACTGTTGATGGTGACGTGGCGATATCGAAAAAATCTCACGTCATGCATCATTATTATCAACCAAACCGCTTCGTTCATCCAGGTCAAACCGTGTTCATCCGTGAGGTCAAACCGTCTTGATCTGATGACGTAACTCGAGGCCCAAACTGCTTTTTTAATCCGATGGCCATGATTACTCCATGTATATAAAAGGGGCCTCTCCCCTAATTTGATATCTCAATCCATTTTGGGATCCATTTTCTGTAATTCCTTCTCTATCTTGTATTTTCTACGATTTTAATAAATTCCCATTTTGTCCTAGTTCAATTATGAGTAGCTAATTTTCTTTCAAGCTTGGGTTGAAGGTGAAGTCTCAACATGTGTCATGGGTTTTATTTGGTAAATTTACTTTCTCTTCCCCTCTAATTTTTTTGGATGTTTTGACTTCTCGTCGACAAATAATCTTGTCTAGTACCGCCTTGGTTTCACCGGCCCCCTAGTACAAGGTTATTATTATTTGCATAAGCACCATATTGATTAGGCGTGGTTCATTCCCCTCATGATTTAATTGGCATTAATAAGGAATATTTAGCCCATGATGCATGTTGATACGGATCCAGATACTCAAGTACGATAGAATTCTTTATTCTCGCTATTTCAATTCCAATTTTAGAATTTATTCTCGCCATTTTAATTTAAGTTTTAGCATATTCCAAATCATTTCCACCACAAATCCAATCACCCATTTACAAAATTAATTCTACACACAATTAAAATCCACCTCCTCGTGGGATCGACACTCGTCACCATTGATCTATACTACAATAGATTCGTGCGCTTGCGAGTTCATTAAAATTTGCACAACAAGCGCCACCGTCTCCAACTCTCCATCGCCACTTTCTCAACCACCATCTCCAACTCTGCTTCTCAGCTTCTGCAGGAGAGAATTGCATGCCATATTGCCATTACTATTAAGTTACTATATGCGGGTTTCTAAGCCCGGACCAAAAACCCGGACCCGGGTGGTGCCGGGTTTGCGCCCAGCCCGCACCCGGAAAACCGGGTTTTAACCCGGGTCCGGGTTTTTTGTCCACTCATCCGGTCTGGTCCCGGGCAACACCAAAACCCGGACCGGACCCGGATTTTGCCAAGCCTAATCTCGATGATGTTGCCACATATACTATTAAGACAATAGATGACCCTTGAGTGCTGAACAAGACATTGTATTTGAGGCCACCAGAAAATATCCTCACTCAAAGCGAATTAATTGAAACTTGGGAGAAGCTCATCACCGGGAGGCAACTAGAAAAAGATCACATTTCTGTCGAAGACTTCTTGGCCTCTAAGAAAGATGAATATATATAACGGAAAATTAAATGAATGAGTAGTCTAAAAAAGCCGACCACTAAGCCGAGGCTTTTGTGGCGAATGTGCTAGTTATGTGTGCTTTTGTTCAATTAAAGGTAACGTTCTAATGATGTACCTTGAGAAACAAAATCCAATCAATTTGTTTAGTTTATATTAAAATTTTTTATTTAAAAATAATTATATTTTAACTATATATGAGTTAGTGGATATTTATTAGGTTTTAAGCACTCGAATAAACCGTATATTGATCCCTGTTGTCACCCTTAACCTTAATAACGCATACCATTTTCTAAAAAAATAATAAAAATAAAATAAGAGTGAGGATAGAACTGTACATTTTTATACAAATGAATATAACATAAATTTATTAATTAAATAAATATATAAAAATAATAAAAATAAATTACGTGAGTCAAAAACTATTTTAATATAACTAATTTGATGATAACTATATCTTTACTAATAAAATAATGCACAGCCTCTCAATATTTTTTAATAAATAATTTACCAAATTTATAAATTAGTTTATTCGCAAGAATTAGTTAAATTCCCAGGTATAAAAAAGCACGATATTTGAAAGGGGAGCGTTTCTTCTCTCTCTCTCTTATTAAATGAAAAGCTGGAGACGTTTCAAAACCAATTTGGCCTTTTTGAAGCTATTAGAAAACAGGCATTGGGTCCTGCTTGTTGTTTTATCCAAAAACATTCATGGGTTAGATAGATTGTGGCAATTTTAGAACAGCATCAACAACTTTCACAGTTTAAGTTACAGATATGTGGATCATATTTCTGTATCTGTTGAACATTTCTTTGGTGGGGGGTTTTGGAGACTTAAATCAAAACATCTGCTTTTGTGAAATCATCTTCTCTCTACATCGAAGTTGTTGTTTTTGTGTAAGAATCCCTGTGTTATAGTATCTTAGGATGATTATATTTCCAAAATACTATTAGCTCTGCATTTAGTTTAAAACTCTAAACCACTGTCACCAGATCATATTGAATGAGTGGCACCTTTAAGATGAGTTGTCAAAGCAGTCTAAAAATTAGACAAAGGAACAGAACCTCTTTGGAACCTCTTGGAAAACACAACTTGGTGCCTCTCTTGATACAACTTGATGTGTATCATCTGTTCTGTTGAAGTTAGATAATAAGTATCGGAGTAGGAGCATCTGCTTATTTTGGGCTTTTGACCTTTAAACAGGCAAAAATGGCTGCTGAATTAGCCGTGAAGGACGGCAGGAAGTTGATGGTGAGTTATTACTGGGTAATTGAAGAACTATATGCACATATCGACTGCAGAATAAGTATATAGTTTATGATGAACAAGTATATGTTTCAGGAGATCGAATTCCCAACAGCTGGCCTTGATTCTGTACCAGGTGCCCTCCACAAGTAACCCTTACCTCCCATCCCCACCCAAGAGCAACCCAAATATCTTGGTTATTACCTCTCACTTTTTGTAATTGTGCGACAAGTGATGGTGAAGGAGGAATAGAAATGATTGGAAGTATGCAGTTAATACGTGAATTCTGTGACCTGTTTGTGACTCCAGAAAAAGTTACACGAACTAGAATAGTAAGTATTGTGTATGTGAGCAGTGATATTTTAATCTTTCCTTCAAAGTGAAGGTAGTGTTTGTGTGTGGGTGTATGCGTGTGTCTATAAAACATAAATAAATACATGCATATGACGAATTTCTGTTTTGTAAACCAAGGTGGAACTAATTTCTGCCCCAAGTGCAACTGCCTAGATTTTACCAGATTGACTAGATATCAGAAGTTAGATGTCTATGGTTTTATTCTCAGAATGTAGCAGGAATTCATTTTTGTCCAAAAGGGCACTATGAAAAGAGGTTATCTTCTTTATCCTAAATTCCCTTTCTCTAGTAAAGGCAGGATTGGTTCCAAGCCCCGATACAATCCTTGATGACCTTTATTAGTTGGACAAGTGAACATCTTCAACAGGTCTTTTTGAGTTCAGTGCAATTTGTGCAGTTGTTTTCCTTTTAATTTCTTTTGAAATGTCAAACCATGGTATAACTCCTAAGAGAATGTATTAATTGGATGAGTTAACAACATTGATTTGGCTCCTAGACCTCTATGCAATTTGTGTCAGTTGGTTTGCTTTGTATTCTTTTTAAATGAGTCCAGATTTGGTCATCGCCGGAGAAGGTTGCTAAAGTGATGCGCCTGCCCGCCGAGGAGCTGCCATTTGGCAAGTTTCATGAGTCCCATCAGTGGAATCTACAAATTAAATGATATGGGTACAATACCGATGTCCTTTAAAATAAAAAATTTGTGGTTCTCATCCGTGGGATCCATCAGACCTGTCAATGGTGGGTCCTTAGTGGGTGGACGACAAGTTTTTCTCCATTGGCGGATAAATGAGATAGCTTTTTCCATACTAAGTTTTTCATGGATGATAAATTTTCTTTATGCTGCAAGAAACACGCACTAACTCTTTATTTTTTATTTTATTTTTGGGTTCCTTTTGAATGCCATTAGACATGAGATTGACTAAAACAAACTTCCTTTTTCCCCTTAAGATAAACATGTGACAGACAATCATGAAGTCCTTTGTTATGAGAACCTTTGTCCGAGCAAAAGCAGACGTCAATTGCTGATATTGTTCTTTTGCAGCTTTTTGCATATCTTTTTTTTGGGATTTGTGATTTGTAATCGTTTGCTGTGACCATAGGAGCTTCTAATCCATATTAGTTTCAGTGTTTAAATAAATCCAAAAGCTTGCACTTTAAGTCTCTCTTAATTCCTGAGCTACACTGTTAATGAGACCTCTTGCCAAGTCCAAGCTTCTTGATGTTTTGTAATGGCTTTAGTTGTGGTGGCTACTTTGCCATAGGTGATACAACTGACCGTTGAACTCTTGAATACGACTTTCACCAAGCATCTTTAAACTCACATAGACCCTTGTCTGCCGAGTTTGATCTTGTTCCTATCTCATTCTTTTTTAATTTAAATGTTTTCATTTCTATTAAAATGTGGTTGATTGATTGTAGACATATGATGTCAGTGAGTGGATTACATCCAACGACTAATATATGTTTGATTATTTATGACTAAGAAAAGAGATCAAAGAAGGTTATGGGCGACAAGGGGACAAATTCATCAAATTGTAACCTTCAATATGGCATTCTGTAGGAAAGGTTTCTCTCAATTTCTTTCAGACTTACTCATTTGCCGAACCAAACACTAGGCATGGTCTCTTCATTTGTCATCAAATTTGGGAGGTGTAGCTCTTTCTGGGGTTCTCTCCAAAGTTTTATTTGTGGGTTTGAAATGCAAGAAACCAAAGTCTCGGCAGTTTGAGCCTGCCAACTTTTGAAATATGCATTTCTATCAACAGTACATCAAGAAGCTAAAGCCTGCCAACATTTGAAAGATGCATTTCCACAGTCAAGGTTGCCAGTAGTTCGACAAAGTGTCCGCTGGGCAAATTATTAACCATTGTGTTAACTCCACAAAATTCTTGTTGGACTAGATATGACGCCAGTCCTTTTGTTGACTCTTTCAATGCAATGTTGGGTCCTTCAGAAAAAAGCTATTTCTACTTGTTAACGCAACTGTAGAAAGAAGCTTTTGTTCCTGGTCTTGAGGTCCCAACAGCAGACATTAAAGTATGGCCTTTTCAATTCTGAGTTGTCTTCAATTAGATGCATTATGCTAGACTAGTAATTGTTTTAAAAAAGAAAGCTTCATGGTGAGAAGCTGATTTTTTGACGAAGGACAAGTTTATTCTTACCTGAAAGTGAATATTCCACTGAATTGAAGAAAACACAGCTGGTGCCTGGAAGGAGAGCTGGTTCAGGATGAAAGACAGGCAATGATTATATATTTGAAAAGGGAGATGATAAAATCAAGTGTGCATGGGTAAAGCATGGCATCAATCAGGCTCTCTGCACTTTAGGAGTGTACACAATCCATCAAAGGCCATCAATCAACTCTGTTTTGTTTTTTGTTTTTTTTTAATATTAAAATCAAACAAATGTTAGCCCTTAATTGGCATCCAATTGTTCATTGTCTCATATTAGGATATAAGCTAAATTCATAAGAGGATCCCTCTGCATATATATTTCATGTGCATAAGGTGTATGAATAATGTTTTCTGTATGCTTTTGCTACTCTGTTAGTAGTCTGTTTAAGGCCCATTTCTGATTATCTGATATCTGTGTTCATGATTTGTTTCGTGATCTTGGTCTGTCATTTGGTTTTTAGTTTTTTCCAGAGGCAAATGAAGTCAAATTTGCAAGAACATCGGTCTTTGAAGGAGCATCATTTAAGTTGGACTATCTGACAAAACCTTCATTCTTTGAGGATTTTGGATTCACTGAGAAGGTCAAAATGGCAGACCGTGTGAAGCCGGAAGATGAATTGTTTCTATCCATATTTTAATGTCAATGGTAGTCTTACACCTTGTCTTCTCATTGATATTCATTCCTTAAGGTCATTAATTTTGCTTTTCTTTTGTCTTGTAGAAATGCTTGTGGTTGAAGAGCTTTACAAAGAAGCTGTCTTCAATACTGCCCGGAAACTGATTATATTCAATGGAGAACTTGACCGGATAAGGTCTGGGTGTATCCTTCACCATTCTTTCATTATTATTGTACTTTCTGTAAATTTAGTGTGATTTTGATGCTATATAACAGTTTCTAGATGCCCACCCATTGAATTGCTTGTTTACAACTTTTTGGTCCTTCAATTGGTATCATTTTGCAAAAAATTGAAAGTAAAGTGGGTTTTTTGCTTCTATTTTTTAATACAATAATTTGAAATTCACTCCCAGAAATCTAAAGGGGAATTAATAAGGATGATCGTGTTATATCTTTCACTAAAATGTCGCAAGGAAGACTTTTTAAAAAAAAAAAAAATAACAATGACTTAACCAAACGAATTAGTGACTTGGTTGTAGTAGAGTTGTTTTGGAATGTGCAATAAAAGGATCAGAGAGGATTTCCTTAAATGAGCTGAAGATTATCCATCGTTCTTCTACCCTAAGCTGGCTGCACTATCCAAAACACTTTTTCCTGTGATGGAGACCATATATTACATTCAGAACTTTAAGGGTCGCAATGGAGGAACCCTTTTCAGGTTTGCTAGCTAGTTACTGACGCGTTTCCTGTGGCAACATATTAATGCTTGCCTAGTATCACTCACTGTTTTCCTGCTGTTTAACTTATATTTTACATTTTTTTCTTTTCCACTTCCTGTTAGGTGCTACCCAGGTTCCTGGAAGGTCCTGAAGAAAGTGAGTAATAAATATATATGTTTGCATCAGCAGGAAGTGATGCCTTCCCTTAAGGAGGTTGCTTTGGATATCCTTCCATCAGCTTGAGTTTCACCAAAATATTTGTCTGGTGATAAATCCCACTTTCTTATGTTATAGCAGATTTGTTTTATAGCTTATAAAAGATCAACTTATGTGCTGAGTTCAATAATTGGTTCATGATTTCTAGTTTGTAGGTCTTATGCTGAGTATTTTGATACTAATCTGCCAGTGTTTGAAAGATCTTATTCTTAAGATGAATATAATCATAACTTCCACATCATAGCGTGATTAATATGTCATCTCTGCTCTATTTATTAAGCATCAAATTATCAGAAGATTTTGTTACTTAAATAGATGGTTTTCATTTCAACCTCAATGTTTTTTCAGGCCTAAAACTTCATAGTGCTTGTTTATATTGTTAATCAATATATATAAGTTTACTTGCAGGCAATATCAGGCATTTTCGAAATATGCGTAAGTATGACAAGGAAATCTCAAAAAGAAACAAAAACTTATTGCTTGAAAAATTTATTTATTTGGGGGAAGCCATTATGAGTTTTGGGCTCCTTAATAGCTTTAGTAAATTTTGGACCATTATTTTGAACTATGACCCAGTTACCCTTGTTTACACCATAGAAAATTAGCAACACTCTCTTAAGTCTCAACTCTCTCTCTCTCAACCAACAAAAATCAACTCCCTTTCCAATCTAAATCACAATGCAAGCTATTTCATCAAACCCAAGACTTACTTCAACTTAGATTCATATATGTTATTTGATTCTTGATTAAGAAAGTGTTTTTTTCTTTTTTCAAAGTACGCTTAGAGAATAATAAATATATTTACCAACCAACACAAAAAAAGTTTATATGAGGCTTGGTTGACAATTTTATTGTGGTAATATGTCGTTTAAAGATAAATGTTGTTGATTTATTGATTCTTGTTTGACTTGGATGGAAGATATGTTGAAGAAAAAGAAAACCAAAAATTACATATGCAGTTTTTTTCGTCATTTCTGACTTTCATGATTTTGTACAAGATATAAGTTTTGTTTTCTAGACTTTATTCTAAGTAGTATTGGAAAACTTTGCATTGCACATTTTAGGTGTCCTCAAATCTATTAAATTGGATTAGGCAGTCTGAACACATTATTAGGGTTGTAAAGGGTCCATGCAGTATAATTTTCTCTTGATGCTTTCATATTTTTTGGCTGTACAGATTTGATGCATCATTGATTCTTTGATTCTGATGTCTAATGAAAATGTATGTTTATATTGCATTGATGAATTTTTCAATCCGGGAATAGTAGTAATTGTCTGTTGTATTTCCATGCAGTTGAAACCTTCTTGATTTTTTGAAAAAGGAAAATTACTTAATTTGATAAAGAAGAATATATGAATTTCTGAACAATAAAAACTGTAGGAAGCAAAAAGATATCCTTGTGGCATTAATGAATTGCTGGAAACAAGGTTTAAGAATTTTGTATGCTTTTGTTAAAGCTATAAAATGCTATTTATTATCTGTGTTGTTACAAACTAAAGTACTTTTGTGCTTTATGCAAATTTAAAAATGTTATGCTATGCGTTAGAGCAATAAAGTTGTTAAGAAACAGTGAAGGCTTTTGTTGCTTTACTTAAGATGAGGTTCAAGAATATTATATAACTTTAGTGAATGTTTGCATGGTGGCTTTGATCTTGTTGCTGCCCCAAACTGACTGATTGAAGGAGAGAATTTTACAGCTAGATCAAGCTTCTTTCCCCAGATTAACTTCTGACATGGACCAATCAAATGGCTGTTGCATTCTTAAAAAAATGGTTCAAGTTTTCCATAGTTATGGTCCACTTATACAGAATCTGGAGAAATGAATATATGAATTGTGACTTATATCATCTGTGAAGGCAAGGAATAATCCATGGAATTATATAAGAAGCATTGAAACAGCTTTGTTGATGGCCTGAGGCCAGAGAAAATGCCGAAAACATATTCCTAAGAAAGTTGTTCCTTCTAGTTCAGTCCGGTCCATTAATTAATCCTGGCTACAGCCCTGCAAGTAGTCGGGATCGAGGGGCTTCTGTACGTGTAAGAATGCTCTTGTATTTTTTTTTAATTCTTTTTAAATTACTGATTGTTGAATTGATCAAATTTCGCGCCATGTTTTCAGTTTATAACATGGAAGAGTGCTTGCAAGTTAAGTTGGAAAAATTATCACCATTGCCCTCAAACTGCTGCATCTACAGAGTTCCAGAGCGATTACGTCAGATAAATGAAAAGGCATATACACCTCAGGTAGTCTCAATTGGCCCTCTTCACCATGGCAAAGCAAACTTACAGTTCATGGAAGCTCATAAACAGCGGTACCTGCGTTACTTTCTTCAACGGACCATAATAAGCTTTGACGAGTTTGTTCAATTTATAAAGCTCAGAGAAGAAGAATTAAGAGGTTCTTATGCAGAAAAAGTGGAACTAAGTAGTGATAAATTTGTTGAAATGATTCTGCTGGATGCTGCCTTCATCATTGAACTCTTATTGAGGTATCATTTTCGTCAACTTCAAAAAAAAGATGATCATATATTTCATAAACCATTTTTAATAGAGGATATATGGTATGATATGTGGTTGCTGGAGAATCAGCTTCCTTTCTTCATTCTTGAGGATCTTTTTGCTCTAGCTGCAATTGAAATCCCTGAACAACATGAAAATCCAACCATCATCACAGTCACATACGAGTATTTCAAGGGTTTAGAGGCGGTGCAAGGTAATCGGCAAAAATTCCCTCCTTACACTGAGGCTAGGGTAGAGCATTTCCTTGACTTTCTAAGGATTTGTCATCTACCATCATCGAGGAATCAGGAAAAACAAGAAGGTCAGCAATACCACAAAGGTAAAACCGCACCAAGTGTGACTGAGCTCCACCAAGCTGGAGTCCACTTCAGTTTGAGCAAGAGCAATGATTTGTTCGCCATAGAATTCAAAAACAGGACATTGCATATTCCGAAACTGAAGCTACAGCTGGAAACAGAATCCTTATTTCGTAATCTCATTGCCTTTGAACAACGGCATTACTCAGAGAATTACATAAATGATTATGTGTTCCTTATTCATCATCTCGTGAACACAGCGAAGGACGTCGAGTTGCTTGTTCAGAACGGAATCATTGAGAACTGGTTGCCGGACAAAGAGACTGCGTCAATGCTTATAAATAACCTTTCTAGAGGTACTACTCTGCTGTCTGATAGCTTCTATTTTTCTGGGCTATGCAAAGGATTGAATGATCACTGCAAAAGAACGTGCTACAAATGGAGGGCAAACTTGAAACAAAATTACTTCAATACTCCATGGGCTGGCATTTCGGTGTGTGGCGCCGTTTTCCTTCTTATTCTCACCGTCATTCAGTCTGTATGCTCTGTTATACAAGTGTTGTCTCAACCCAAAAATATCTCGTGACGAAAAACCTCTGTGCGGTATTTGTATGTCGTTTTTGAGTTGCTGTTTTCTTTTTTTATTTTAATTCTTATTCTCAAGCAATTTTATCATGGAATTGTTAATTTTACTTGAATGTTGAACAAGCCTTTATTTTTTAATAATGAAATGAAATAAAAGGTGGGGGTATACCCTACACAATACCCTCTTCACTCCTTATTTAGTGTTGCATTTACCGCAAGAAAAAATAATTTTTAAACGATAAACATATTTACTTGAAAACAAAAATTAGTTTATGCTATTTATTTATCTTATAATGTTGGAACTTGAAAGTTAATTTACATTAATGTAATCCTACCAACTTGATTTGGTTGGTTTCATGTATCACACGAATTGTTAGGCACCGACTAACTCAAGCGTATGTTACTCAAACATCACACTTGAATAATAGTCTAAGGAATGTTGATTTGGATGGTAGATATTTAATCAACTAAAACTAACGTTCTCAACTCAAAGCTCATCTACTAGTAAAAGTAAAACCCTTCTCCATCAACTTATCTTCTTCATTATATAACAAAAGATGTTCAATGAAAGAATGAAATATATATATATATAATTAAGTCAAAGTAATCAAGATCCAGCCACTGAATTGAGGCTTGAGTTCGAACCACAAGAACTTATTTCAATCCTTATTTTATAAATGTGAGATTAGGGATAGATTTATCTCTAATTATTTATTTATCAAGTAATTAATTTTAACAATATTATTAATTGTAGTTGAAACTGGAATGAATTTTTTGAAAGATGCTCTCTCATAACTAACCAACTAAAACTAACAATCAAATTATCAAACTCAGAGCTCACCTACTAGTAAAACTGTAAAACTAAAACACTTGCTTCTCCATTAAGTCATCTCTTTATATATAAAAAAGAGTGTTTTATGAAATAATCAGTAACAATTAAGTATCAAATAATTCATAAAAGATGTCAAGCTCTGTTGCTACTGCTGCTGAGGCCGAGATTTGGATTGTCCCATTCTTCGGTCAGGGACATCTATTTCTATGCATTGAATTATGCAACCAAATCGCTTCTCGTAATTACAAATCTACCCTCATCATTCCCTCTCACATTTCCGCCACCAGCATTATCCCTTCCTCGTTTCACCAATACCCTCTCTTTGAAGTTACTGAAATACCCTCCTTCGCCTCCTCACCCCCATGTTGTCATGCACAGCCAAATGCTTCAAGGCCTTCGAAACCTCTTTCAACCCGGGAACCCAAAGCCGACCCGTTTGTGCAGTCATCGACGTTATGATGGGCTGGACGGCTGATGTTTTCAAGATTTTTGAAGTTCCCATTTTTGGGTTCTTCACTTCTGGTGCTTGCTCGGCGGCTGTGGAGTGTGCCATGTGGCAGGCTCGCATCCAAGATGTCAAACCGGGAGAGGCCCGTTTACTTCCTGGGTTACCCGAGGATATGGCTTTATTTGAATCGAATCTTAAACACAGGCCTCATGAGCCCCATCCTGGTGGTCCACCACCTCTGAGAGGTGCACCGGTTCCGAGAAAATAGGTCCACCAGATCAACCACACTGGATGAAGGAAGTAGAGGGATCAATGGCGTTAATGTTCAACACGTGTGATGGTCTTGAGGGACCATTTATTAATTATTTAGCCAATGAATTGGGAAAGCCGATGTGGGGAGTGGGCCCACTGTTACCTGAACAATTTTACAAATCAGCCGGTTCAGTGCTTCATGATCATGAGATGAGAACCAACCGGTGGAGTTCTAACATGACGGAAGATGAGATCGTTCAATGGTTGAATTTGAAATCACGCGGATCTGTGTTATATGTGTCATTTGGTACTGAAGTGGATCCGACCTTAAATGAGTATTTAGTACTAGCGAATGCTTTCGAATCATCAAATCGATCGTTTATTTGGGTAATTTAAGGTGGTGCAGGTAGATTGGATCCTCTACGTCATTTGGACAAACCAGCAGAAGGCAGTTATTTTCGTTAGATGAGTTTAGTGTTGTTGACGAGGCACCATATGCACAACATAGTGATATTATTTAGTGTTTAATATTATAGGAAGTTTTTAATAGATCTTCGTGAGACTTATTGTCAACTGAGACTATAAAAAAACAAAAGGAAATTAAATTTTGATGTCATGCAAAATAACGGATCTTGAATTCACTTTAATTTGATGTCTGGTTATTTAAATCTCACAAAACAACTGCTGCTCCACCGTTATTTAATAACAATATATAGAAATGGAAAAAAGCCAACTTCTCTTGTTCGACAGATGGACCCTTTCGATCAATAAATTGCAGTAGCCTTCCATCATACCAAAAGCATCCAACATATTTTGCTCCTTCATCACATGCTCAACCTGCAAAAACCAAACCAGGTCATTAGACAAATGCAATTGAACTAGTCAATAATTATGACGAATCAAACAGAAAAGAGACCATGCATGAGCGACTTTGATTCTTCATGCATGTGCATATGTCTTACGCGAAGGAGAGCTCTTGAAAGCCTTGTTGGAGGAACTGAACGACGTCGGAGCGTGCTTGGGAGCACTTGACTTGGCGTTGGTTTTGAGAACAGCCAGGAGAGATTGCAAGGTTGACCTGCGGCTTGAATCTTTGAAGAAAATGTAAAACTGAATAAATGCTGCTGTTTGTCAGCTGAGAAAATACAGAGAAAATTCTTATTTCATTAATGAACTGATATTTTGTACATACATCAATCACGAAAATATGCAGCCCTTTATACATGCTACATTAACTAACTAATTTAACTTTATTAATCACAAGCTCAATCAAATAATAACTAGAGTGTGGATTGTGAAGTTAGTTAGGGTTGCTGATGTATCTTCTGACGTGGCACTGATGACAGCTGGTAACTTGACATGCTGATTCTTCTTCTTCATTTCTGCACAATGAGCTATCTTCAGGACATGAAAAGACATTGAGTTTGTCCAATAATTGAGCTGAGGAGAAGATAAGGGCTTAGTTAAGATATCAATCTAGGCACATAAATTTTGAGATCACCGACTAACACTTTATCAATAAATGAACATCAATCTCAATGTGTTTGGTTCTTGAATGAAACACATGATTCTTTACTAGTTCTATTGCACTTATATTGTCACACCATATTGCTACACAATACTTCCATTTCAAAACAATGACTTTAACCAAGCTATCTGGCAGCTATAAAAAAGACTTAGTGACCACTTGTTTCAAGACCATGAAATCAGATTATTTCCAAGATACACAAGAGCTCCAATTGATTTCCTATCATCAAGTCACTTCCCCAATTAATGAAGTAATTTCAAATCACCATCCTTAACAAACTTTAAGCCATAATCCTCTGTCTCTTTAGATATTTAAGAACCCTTTTGCAAGCCATGAGATGTATAGTTGGTGCAGATACATATTGGTTAACAAAATAAGCAATTTGGTCTTGTCAAGATCAAATCTGGAGACCACCTACAATGCTTCTATAATGGTAGCATCTTCAACATAGTAACCAATTCTCCTTTAACTATCTTCAACTTTGAGTCTTTGCTTTTTACACTCAAGCATGTCTACTTTAGCAAGCAAATCATATACTTACGAGACAAATAAATGCAATCCTCCATACCGAAAGCAATCTTCCTAAAAATGCAAAAAGATGAACATCTAATTCTTCCATCCGAACTAATATGTCATCAACATATATCAATACCATAATGAGTGATACTTTAGTTTTTTAAGAATAAGCTCAGAAGAATGATTTGGAATTTTGAAACCTTCATTCCCGTGCATTTTTTCAAACGTGAGCTTATTACCATAAAAAGCTTTGTATAAACAAACAAAAGGGAAGTTCTTTTTCCATTCGGCTAAATTTTAATGTCACGCAAAATAATATGATCTTGAATTCATTTTTAATATGATATCAACATACGTAGGAAATTCACATAACTGTTGAAACCCTTTTGGCCTTATATACTTAGCCAAAGTCAGAGGATTACAATTAAATAGAATGCTTGGTACTAAAGACCAAGTTCAATCACTGATGATCATGTTTTCATAGAAAAACTTTGAATATCTTGCACTATCAATCCTCTTTAATTTGTACTTTTCGTTCGATGGGTTTGTTGAGCTATTAAAGAAAGTTGAATTTGAGGAAAGGTAGTGAAATTGGAGTAGGATCTGAAGTGTTTGGGAGTTTAGATCATGAATAGGTTCAAAATTGATTGTCTTGTTGATGATCTGTGGAAATGGAGGTCGAACATCAAGAAGCAGATCATGGTACTAATGTTTTGAAGATCAAGAGATGGAGAGATTGATTAAAAAAAATAATAGTGCTGCAAGTGGATAATATTATCAAATATCATGCCTTGCTATATACACTGTATATAATATTATATTTCTATGAATTACTTTATTACAATAGTTTACTTGTGTACATCAAACTTATGTTTATATAAAGATTAAATTTTGCATTTTATAATCTTTTGTTGCAGTTTTTCATTAATGGTGTCAATTTTAAGTATTTGTATATATGGAAGCATGGAACAAATGCAATTTAGCTAAATATACCACTTGTCTGTTAATTTCTTATTAAATTAAAATAGTTAATAAAAATTATTTAAAATGTAATGAAAATGAATATATCTTAATCCAACTTGTAACTAAGAAAATTATTTAAATAATAATATTCTAAATAAATTACAAATAAGTATATTTTGAAATCATTTGCATGAACATTAATATTTTAATTTTCACTTACTAGATTTATATAGTAGATTATTTAAATGAAGTGATTGTGTATCACCCAATAATCATCATTTACCAAAAATGTTGTGTTGCTAACCATATTCATAAAATTAATTTTCTGATAATCAATAAAAATTAATTCTTGGCCAAGTAAAAGAATTTTATTAGGCTTATCAAACATACCTCAATCAACTACAAAGTTATTTAAGTTGTAGATATTTAATGGGTGATTAATAGTGAGCGTTGCTTATCAAATATATAAAAATAAATATTTTAGTTATTACAACCTTTCTCTTGAAATGCATTCTCAAAGTTTTTCGTTTACCAAAATTCAGAAAAATATATAAAGGAAGAAAGTTGGGTTAAAAAAAAAAAGGAAGGAAAAACACTTCTGTTTTCATTCTTTTGAAATTATCTATCAGTTACGAAAGGAGAGGTTCAGATTATCTTGACTCTGCGAGTCAAACCCCGTCCATCAGGGTGAACTTATCAGATTACCTTGAATTATCCGTCATATTGGTTTCCCATGCTGTAGAATGAGTGGGCTTATCATTCATCTGGTTTTATATTGCAGTTCCACTTGTTTAATGAATGGATTCCCACCTACGCGTTTGCTTATTAAAAGAATTAAATCTTGCTTTTCTAGAAATAATGCAATATGCATGATGCGTACGTGTCCATGTGAGAAAGTTGATGAAAGCTTCACTTTCAGTGTGCTGGAACTCCACAATCAGAAACCAATCATTACGACAATTTTTTCTCTATCGTTTCAATTTTTAATTAAATAGAAAACAAGTACGGTCAAATAAATTCTGGTCCACCAATTTAATCAGTATAAACATATGGATCCCACCATTAATATTACAAATATGTCGGTATTTTAATTATTATATTATATGTACTATTTACCGAATTGCTTTTTATGTCATATTAGGAAGATTCCCTTAGGAAAAAAATAAAAGAGACTTAGTAAATTTCGCCCTTTCTTCGTTGCGAATGAAAATAAAAAAATTAAGGGCTGCATGATTAAGTCTTCTTCTTTTCAAATCACTATCATTACTCTCATAAGCTCTCTATAATTACATTCCTCTGCAGGTAACAGTAACTTTTGCTCATTAAATTGTTCTTAAATATTCAAGGCGATTACAGAAGCTCATCAACTTTCCATAATTAAACAGGACTTTCCACAAACCTTCAATTAATTTCTTTAATAACATAATCTCTGATGCTTGATCTCTACCATTTCTTTCTTAATTTCCATCCACTTTCCAAGATAAAATTTCTATGGCTTGTTTTGCTTGATTTATCATTTATTTTTTTTAGGGACACTTGAAGCACGTTTCTGTTAATAGCAAAAACTCTGATCCTTAATAAAGAAGAAAAAATGCTCTGTTCATGTTTCAGTAGATTCAAGATCAATTTTGCGATACCGTTTGATGTCTTTTCCTTTTTTGTCTCTCTCTAGTTTATTTTAATTTATTTGTATTCCTTTCTTTGACATATTATTAGATTTGTTAAGCAGCAGGCAATGGCAGAAGTGGGTCTGGCTGCTTTTTCCAGCATTGTATCAGAAGGTTCAAAGTCACTGTTCAAACCGATTATACGGCAGATATCTTATGTGTTCAAGCACCAGAGCTACATAGATGGACTGAAAGATCAAGTGAAGCAGCTGGGATATAGAAGAGAAACGGTGCAACAACCTGTTAATCATGCTGAACTACAAGGGGATGAGATTTATGAGGGTGTCATAGACTGGCTAAATAAAGTTGATGAATTCATCAGTGAAGGGTTGCAAAATCCATCATTGATGATGAAGATAGAAGCTAAAGTCCTGCTTCAAAGTTGTGCCCCAACTTGATTTCTCGTTACCAGCTTAGTAAACAAGCAGCAAAGGCCAGAAGCTGCCCAGTCTCGTGGGAAAAGGCAACTTCTCTAGTGTTTCCTACCGTCCTGCTCCAAAGAGGCAGAATATATGCCAGTGAAAGATTACGAGCTGATTCAAGAACGAAAGTATTTCAAGATGTTTTGGAGCGTTGAAGGATGATAAGTTTCAAATAATTGGGGTCTGGGATGGGCGGCGTGGGTAAAACCACGCTAGTCAAGCAAGTTAAAAGCAAGTGATGGAAGATAAGTTGTTCGATAAGGTCGTTATGGCTGAGGTAACAGACACCAGATCATCATAAAATTCAAGACAAACTTGCTTTTGATTTAGGCATGAATTTGACTTGAATGAGAATGAATTTCAAAGAGCTGATCGACTGTGTCAAAGATTGAAGCAAGAGAAGCGGCTCCTCATTATACTGGATAATATTTGGACAAAACTTGAGTTCGATAAAGTTGGAATTCCTTATGATAGAGAGGACGATCGAGTAGACGCACAATAATATTGACGTCTAGAAGTCGAGATTTATTGTGCATTGATATGAGTTCTCAGAAAATTTCTGGATCGATGCTTTATCCAAAGATGAAGCATTGCAGTTATTTGAGAAGATAGTGGGTGATTCAAAAACATATGATTTTCAACCCACTGCAGATGAGATCGTTGAAAAATGCGGAGGTTTGCCTGTTGCACTGAGAACAGTTGCAAGTGCTCCGAAAACTAAGGAGTCTTACCATTTGGAAGGATGCATTGAATCAGCTAAGAAGTTCCAATCTAAGAAATTCGGTATGGATGCATGTGTATTCTTCCATAAAATTGAGTTACGATTTCTTGGAAAGTGATGGAGCAAAATCTTTGTTCCGTCTTTGTACTCTGTTTAGTGAAGGTAATCCTGTAGAAGATGCTTCCCTGTTGAGATATGGTATGGGTTTGGGTTTGTTTAAATGTTTACACACATTGGAAGAAGCAAGGAATAGAGTGGATGCATTGATCGACAATCTCAAATCTTCATGCTTATTGTTGATGGCGATACTGAAGATGAAGTTAAAATGCATGACATCATTCATGATGTTGCTGTATCAATTGCCTCAGAGAAGCTCATGTTTAATATCCCAAATGTTACTGACTTGAAGGAAGAGATAGAAAATATCATACGAAAAGGTGCAATTGCTATTTCTTCACCTTACGAAGATATTCAAGAGCTTCCTGAAAGGTTGGAATGTCCCAACTCAAGTTATTTTGTTGCTTGCAAAGGGCATAGCCCTGTCTCTATGCAAATTTCAGACCTCTTTTTGAAGGGACAGAAGAACTCAAAGTTTTAAGTCTTACTAGAATTCCTTTCTCTTCATTACCTTCATCACTTGGTCGCTCATTAACCTTCAAACATTGTGTTTAGATGGTTGCGGACTAGAAGATATAGCAATAGTTGGACAGCTAAAGAAATTAGAGATTCTCAGCCTTCAGATTCCTGACATTAAGCAGTTACCTTGAAATTGGACAATTGACGAGGTTATTGATGCTAGATTTGAGCAATTGTAGCAGCCTTGGGTGATAGCACCAAATGTCATATCAAAAATTATCTCGAATTGGAAGAACTATATATGGGTGACAGCTTTTCGCAGTGGGATAAGGTTGAAGGAGAAGTAATGCCAGTCTTGCTGAGTTGAAGGGTTGACAAAGCTAACTACTTTGGAGATACAAGTTCAGGATGAAATTCTGCTGCAGGATTTGGTCTTTGTGGAATTGTCAAGATACAGGATATGCATAGGAGATGAGTGAAGATGAGTTTGACATCTGGCCGTTGATTCTGAAACATCAAGATTGATGAAGCTCCATGGGCTAGAAAATGTTAGCAGTCTTTTGGAAATTATGGGATGAAAATGTTGCTGAAGGAAACTGAAGATATCAATCTATACGAACTGAAGGGTGTTCAAATGTTGTTCATGAATTAGATGATGGGAAGGTTTTCCACGATTGAAGCATCTTCGTGTAGAAAGTTGTTCTGATTTTGCATATTGTCGGTTCAGTTGGACGGGTTCATTGCAGTCTTTCCCTTGCTGGAGTCATTGTTTCTTAGCTATTTGAACAATTTGGAGACAATATGTGACAGCCAACTCACAGAAAGATCAATCTTTCAGCAACTTAGGATTATAGGAGTACAATCCTGTCACAAATTGAAGCATCTTTTCTCATTCTTCATAGCCAAAACCTACTGCAGCTTCAAAAGTATTACTAAGTCTTTGCGATGATCTGGAAATGATTTTTGTAAGTGTTGAAATTAAGTGTTGGTGGATTATGGACTTCGCCTCAATTATTTTGAAAAAAAACGACAAAGATTAATTATGTGTATTGTTTTTGTTTGTTTTATAGGACCCGACAGGGAGAAACCAACAACTTCTTTTAGGGATTCAACGAAATCATTGCTGATGATGATACTGCTCCAAAGGTGATAATTTTCTGTTCAATAATTGAATTAATTTATTATCACGATTAATCTTCGATCATCAAAAGAATATTATACTAGACGGTTGTACTTGAAGGAACAAAAATGTACGGGTTTTCTTTGCAGGTTATTCTTCCGAGCTTAGAAAAATTGAATCTCACGAGATTAAGAAACATAAAAAAATTATGGGCCGATCATAATCAAGGAATGTACTGTTGTCAAAATTTAACAAAGCTGCACGTGTTCGGTTGTGATCGTATGAAGTATCTGTTTTCGTATTCTATGGTTAATAGTCTTTTGCAACTCCAACATCTTGAAATATGGTCTTGTAAGTCAATGGAAGGGGTAGTCGACACCACGGGGTGGTCAGAAAGAGATGAAGGAAAGTTGATTGAATTAAAGGTTTTTCCTAAACTACACTCCCTGCAGCTCCATGGGCTTTATAAACTAACAAGCTTTGCCAATACGGGACATATTCATTCAGATTTAGTTGTTGAATTCCCTTCTTTGCTAAAGCTCGAGATTCAGAGTTGCAGTAATATGTTAAGATTTATCTCTACGAGCTCACCAGAAGACACCATTCATTCTGAAA
Source organism: Citrus cavaleriei (assembly GCA_030448925.1). Classification (NCBI taxonomy): domain Eukaryota; kingdom Viridiplantae; phylum Streptophyta; class Magnoliopsida; order Sapindales; family Rutaceae; genus Citrus; species Citrus cavaleriei. The sequence goes on from JAUJEN010000104.1 coordinate 113,790, forward strand.
TGCAACCTCCTCCTCTCTTTGACGAAAAGGTTTTTTTTTTAATAAAAAAATTAATTTTAGTCAATAAATTTCTTTTTCCTTGAGTCTTCAAATTTAGTTAATATCCACCTCTAATTTAGTTATCAATTGATTATGCCATTAATTGATTAATTAGTTATTTAATCTTTAACTGCCAGGTACGACTTCCTAGGTTGGAGGTATTACATATTAGCTGGATGGATAATTTGCAAAAAATATGGCACCACCAGCTTCCTTCGGAGTCTTTCAGCAAATTGAAGAATTTGGAGATATATAGGTGTCATAACCTAATGAATATTTTTCCTCCATTGGTAAGGTCGTTGTATTAATTTCGAATCTTTTTTTTTTTCAAATTACATCCAACAATATTTTAACCATTTTTGGGTTTACAAATGATATTCAGCCACTGATTATTTATTTCAAGTATTGTACTTCGAACCACCACTCTCAAATCTACATTTTAAGTCCAGTTTTTAGGTTCGCCAGCATTAGAATCAACAATATAATTTTTTTAATCACGATTCAACAGCATAATATAATTCAATTTAATTGTTTCTGCTCATATCTTAATAAGTACAATTTTCAAAAATTAAAGGATAGTCACTCATCTTATAGGTTCACAAATTCATCTATATATTTCTCTTTTCCTTAATTCATCTATAACAGTCCCATGTTGATGGCGTTGGGAAGTGTTTTCCAGAAATGTTTTCCATTTTTAAAAGCATGAATATCAGGAAAAATGGGAAATACAGTGTTTTAGTTTAGTTATTTTAAAAATAGGCATGTTTGAAAATTAAATTTTAAAAAACTAGAATCAAGATGAAAATAATTTCGAATATTTAACACTTACCTGAAATTCTTTCGCCGTTCCTAATACTAAATAGTGTAAATGCATTTTTGATTATCTTAGATATTCTGGACTTCTAGTTATTTATTTTTTTATTAAATTTTTCCTTTTTTTCTTTAACAAAAAATATCTAGTAGACATTCATGGTTTGTTATTTTTCATAAAACAATTGTATGATTTTAACATACTTTGAATCTAGTTGAATGCTACTCTTTATTTTCAGGTTGGAATTCCCAATAGTCTAGTGAATCTTAATGTATCTTACTGTAAAAAAATAGAAGAAATCATAGGACATGTTGGAGAAGAAGCGAAGGAGAATCGTATTGCTTTCAACGAATTAAAACTTTTGGAACTTTATGATTTACCAAGGCTTACCAGCTTTTGTTTGGAGAATTTCACTCTTGAATTCCCATCATTGGAACGAGTTTCTATGACACATTGCCCGAACATGAAGACTTTTTCTCAGGGAATCGTATCCACACCAAAGCTGCACGAAGTGCAGGTGACTGAAAAGAACGAGGATGAATTGCGCCATTGGGAAGGCAACCTTAATTCCACTATACAAAAGTGTTACGAAGAAATGGTATGTGTTAATCGATTCATCCAAATTGCTCATGCATCTCCCTTGCACCTGCACATTTAAGCATATACACCTGCCTTGTATATATATTTTTAGAAGTTAAAGCACAAAACATGTAAGTTTAATGTATATATATCTAATGCCTTTCAAAAAGAAAAAATTGTATATATCAAGTGCAATTGTTTTGGTTTGTGCAGATTGGATTTCGTGACATAAAGTATTTGCAACTCTCGCATTTTCCACGTTTGCAAGAAATATGGCATGGCCAAGCACTGCCTGTCAGCTTCTTCAACAATTTATATGAGCTGGTGGTGGATGACTGCACGAATATGTCGAGTGCTATTCCTGCCAATCTGCTACGATGCTTGAACAATTTGCAATGGCTGGAAGTGAGGAATTGTGATTCACTAGAAGAGGTGCTTCATTTGGAAGAGCTAAATGCTGACGGAGAACATATAGGCCCCCAGTTTCCTAGGCTTTACAGTCTAAGGCTCATTGATCTTCCAAAACTCAAAAGATTCTGCAACTTCACTGACAATATAATTGAAATGCCTGAGTTGCAATTTCTAACTATTGAGAATTGCCCTGATATGGAAACATTCATATCCAACTCTGTAGTGCACATGACAACAGATAACAAGGAACCTCAAAAATTAACATCAGCAGAGAACTTTTTGCTGGCTCATCAAGTACAACCTCTCTTCGATGAAAAGGTGATTATTATTATTATTATTATTATTATTATTATTATTATCATCATCATCATCATCATCATCATCATCATCATCATCATCATCATTTTTCCCTTCACTTTCGTTCGCATAGATATAATTTCATTAGAATCAAATCAAAATTAATGACTCATCTTTTTGCATGCCGTCTTAATTTATATCTGATTTAACGATATAGCCGCAGTTATTAACTAACTTTATAGTATGAATTAAAAAAATGTCTTAAATTATTTCGATGACTGGTAACATGAGGTGATGAACTATATCAATTATGCTTGTCGCATCTCTGTTTTCCTAGCTAATTCATATTGGATTTAGTATCAGATTTCATTTGTGTGTTTCAAAGGGTAATCGATTTGATACTTATATTTGGGATCCTACTGCAAAGCATACTAATTTGGAAATAAAATATAAAATGCCGTGATTAATCTTGTCCATAAAATATGCAGGGGAAGACTACAGAGATTGGATACATATTTTCATTTACAACTTAATTTTGTTGATTTTCAGGTTGCATTCCCTAAATTGAGGGGGTTAAAGCTGTCTAGATTACACAAAGTGCAGCATCTCTGGAAGGAAAATGCCGAATCCAACAAAGTGTTTGCAAACTTGAAAAGACTAGAAATATTTGAATGTAGTAAGTTGCAGAAATTAGTACCAGCTTCGTGGCATTTGGAAAATCTTGCGACTCTGGAAGTATCGAAGTGTCATGGGTTGATAAATTTATTGACGCTCTCAACATCTGAAAGTCTAGTGAATCCTGAAAGAATGAAGATAACTGATTGCAAAATGATGGAAGAAATTATACAGTCACAGGTTGGAGAAGAAGCGGAAGATTGCATTGTTTTCAGGAAATTGGAGTACTTGGGACTTGATTGTTTGCCAAGCCTAACAAGCTTTAGTTTGGGTAATTACGCTCTTGAGTTCCCGTCCTTGGAACACGTAGTTGTGAGACAATGCCCAACGATGAAGATTTTCTCTCCAGGAGTCGTAGACGCACCAAAGCTAAACAAAGTGAAACCCACCGAAGAAGAAGATGGTGATGATGAAGAATGTTGGGAAGGCAACCTCAATGACACCATAAAAAAATTGTTCAATGAAATGGTGAGTATCAATTAAGTTTTGGTGCTATTTAGCAAATTATTTTATAGAAATTAATGTGATATAATATGATTGGTTGACTGAAAATATATAATAATAATAAATAAATAAATAAATAAATTATGAGGGTCATGTAATGTTTTTGTTTAACCAATCATATTATGTCGCATTAGTTTATACAATATTGTTTGTGCACAAGAGGTGGTGGTCATATCATTACTCTAGCTTTATTATTCTTATGGTGGCAATGTATGCTTGCTTACACGAGTAATTACAAAATCTGCAGAATTCTAAAGAAGAGATTGAGCCAATCCTTCAGGTACAGTGAAGAAGCTATCCCGAACCGGGCCAATCTCTTATACATGATTTAGCTTGCTCGTTCTTCTGTACTTGAATAATTTGGTTCTACATATTTACAATTTTTTGCTCATGCTACAGACTTGCAAGACACTTTGGATTTTGTTTGATGCATTCTCCGTTTAAGAAAGGACTTGAATTGATGTTTCATGTAATATTCGATTAGATTCTGCCTAAAATTCTGTATTATTCGTTCAATTGGTCTTTTAAGCATTTGATTTCTAACCTCTCCTGATAAAAGATCATTAGCCGAAGAAAACAGCATAACATTTGTGGCATTATCAGAATAAGAATATTTTTTAGTATAGTAAAATTATCTCGACCACTGTTAAAAAGAATTAATCAGTCAAACTAACCTTCTCACACCAGCACGCTTTAAATTAAAAGAATTTCGTGAAGTCAAGACCATGTTATAAATCTCGTGGAAAGAAGTAAACCCGTAATTTTTTTCACAGCATCATAAGAAAAATCATTTTTTTTAAGTATTTTTATTAGCTGTTGAGTTTCTACTCGCAAACAAGAACAATTATTGTATATTAAAAAGTTGGAAACTGGTTGATACCACTCGGGAATCGAGCAGTTCACTTGTTTGCGAGTAGAAACCAACTTTACTACTAATTACACTCATACCAAAAATAGTTACTAAAGAATCAGGGAATTTCCTATTCACTATTCTTCATTTTTTAATGCAAAATTCCCATTCGAAAACACCAATGACTTTCATTCAAAGTAAATGAGAAATTACAATGAAAATAGAATCAAAATACATGTATGTATACCTAAAACAAATGATTTTTTTAATTAAAAAAAAACACAGTTGAGGTGAAATGAAACCAGAGTCATGATATCTCTGGTTCCAACTTTGGGACAACAGCAGACTTGAGTTCTATATGAGAAACACGAACAGCACCAATCAGCCGCTCCGGTAATTCATCTGTAGTATTTGCCTGCATACAGGAGCAAGATAAAGAAGACACACACGAAGCATTATACCATTCTGAGATCATTCAAGTATGCAAAAATGCAAATTGCAGTGCAATATCTCAAAATCATGTCTTTTCCCTTGTGTCCATTTAGAAGTGGGGGAAAAAAACAATCATACATACCTGTACAAGGAAAGCCATGTCAACCACCAATGTCGTAATTACACCAATTACAAGGCCCAAAACTCCATTAGCAACAGTAGAAGAACCGATGTCAACATCAATCTACAGAAAGATGAACACTGTTAAACCATGTTAATGGTATTGGACGCTATTTGAAAGATGAACATCTCATGTACTATAGAAATTCCAAGAGCATTTACTTCTAAGTACTTGGGACCACGAATATAGTTACAATCAACTGCTTTCCCCAATAAGCAAGGGGTGCTTCCAACACTCTGGCGCACGATCCATGACCCCTGCATGATTCAGTGCTTAAAATCAAGAACAAGTGCAAAACAAATTCAAGAGGGTAAAAAGGACATGAAGTTTGAAGGTACAACCCATCAATACATTTACACCTAAATGCATGCCTTCTTTGGACAAATTGAAGTGTACCATGCAGTAAAGGGTAAGTATACGTTAATATAGTCCTAATACATGAAGGCCAAGATGGATACCTTAGGAACAGATGGAATAAGTTTCAACCTACTATTGCGAAACTCATCATCGCCATCAACAAACCGTTGCAAAAGTGATCCCATAACCAATTGCCTTGTGACAAAATAAAATACCATACTATAATGTGTTGAACCAGGAACCTGCAGATGCTTAGGTTACAACTATACAACCTCCCAATACAATAAGTTTGAAACTTAATACCTTCTGAAATGAAACAAACTTACTTGAAGATTAAAGATCAGTGAGAAAAGCCCTTTTTCAGAAGCAACCTACATTTTTTAGAAGAGGGTCAGTGTGTTATAGATTCAATGAACCATGAGAAGTTATTTACATTGTAGTATCTCACAGGCAGTATTTTCTCCTAATGCATCAATGGAAAAGGAAAAATAAAAAGAAAAGAATAGTTACTTGTGCAGCACAGCCTTGACGCCTAGCTACATGGTCCATTCTCTTTGTGTCTTTGAACCAATCAACAGCAACAAGATCCATTAAATGTTTTCCCGCAGGTATCTGCAGTTACAAATTGCACAAAGCACAAGAAGAGCCAACCAAACTACATCATAACCTGTCTACCTAGCCTATGCAGGATATATAAATACCATAACAAACAAACAAAATATGGGGGAACCTTTGTTTTGTCATAACAAAAATGCTTGCTACGAACTCTAAAGTTATTTCCATCAGAAAGTTTCCAGCAGTCACGAGCATTATCACGGTCATCGTGTCGTAGATTGCCCGAAAAACAAGACAAATCAATTTGATCAGCCTGCTCTTCCTCTAGGGCTGCAACTAATTGAAAATTTAAAAAGAAAAAAGAAAAAGATCAATACCATAAAAATCCACTAATGAGGACATTAGCCAAATATACAAAAATGAATACTTATCATCCACCTGTCCTCTTGAAATCATTCTCAATCTTTTTTTCATTTGCCTGAAATCCCAAGGAAGAATATGTTACTAATACTTCCCATTCATGACTATTGTCTGTCCTATAAACATGACATATTTAATTGGAATAATAAAATTATTTAATTATTTTAATTAAATGTTAATCCTACAAATTATTTTTGTTAAATCTAGCAAGAATAACTAAAATTTCTTTAAGATATATTTTGGTGGTAAATTAAAAAAATTTAATTATTTGGCGGGAATTATTGAAATTGGAGCCATTTTTTTTGTGGGAATTGAAATATATTCTTTACATTATTATATAAATAGCAAAATGTACATACACACACATATATATAATTCATAAATAAAAATTCTCTAATTTGTTCACAAGTATCATAGATTATAATTCAGTTATGAAACAAAATAACTACAATAATTATAGTTAAATGAATACTTCATTAATTCTTAATTTGCTTCCTAACATTAAATGAACAACTTGAGTCAGCCACCTGAATTAACCAGTAGCAACGCCTGAGTCAACCATCTGAATAAACCAGCAACCCTAGCTGATTCAAGCACCTGCAATTAACATCAGCACAACAGGAACAATCTTAAATCAACACCAAGAACAGACCAAACTGCCATCAAATGTCACAAAACCAAACAGTCTGCTACTGCCATCAAATGCAAGCAAACATATGCAACAAAACCAGATGCAAGTGAAATTCTGGAGAATATCGGATAAACCAAATGCCACCACACTTCTAGTAATTAGACTAGATGCAGTGTTCAATTAAACTAAATGTAGTCTCATATTACATTCAAAATTTCTAAAAAAAGCAGTGTTCCATCAGAGAAGCACCAAAACCAAACCAATCTAATCCAGCATAATTACCAGCTCAACCCAAAACAATTACACATTATTTTGACATATCAAAATTCGCTATCAAAACATAGCCAAATAAATGACAATAAACCCAAAACAGACCCAAACCAACTGATGTTGCAGCCCTAGTAGTCGTTGTCCGTTCCACTGCCATGGGAGTGAGGGTAGGCTCCGTTGTCGATGAGTGAGTAAGATAAGGCTCCAAATCAATAGTTCCACCTCCTTTCTGCAATTCAAAAAACAGAAATTCATATATGTAAAAGTATTAAAAAGTGTGAAACAACCTGTAAGTATTCAACTTCTGTCAACTCAATAGCACTTACTAAAGTTTTTATACAGAAGAAAAAGGCATTTTAAGTCCAAAAAATTAGAATTATTGGTTGAACTCCAACTCCATCAATCCATGTAACCATCCAATCTTTAACGAAAAAATGAAGCATATTAACAAGACATCTGAATCAGAAAGATTGTGCTTTCATTTGGCACGAGGTGTTGGAAACAACTTAACAAAAGTCAGGATCTAAAATACTTTGAAAAATCAGAAAAACAGCAAAATATCAGTTTCAATATCTTTTTCATCCATTGTCAGCTCAAACTAAAGGTAGCCGCGCTACCTTTAAACATCATTTGGGCTTATACATGTGACATTTGCTCATGAACAACTAAAGTTGAATAAGATTTTTATATGAAACAGAATATAAAAAGTCAAAGTAGAATATGACAGGAGCTACAATATATTATTCAGCATCAGCATTATGTATAAAATAAATTTAGAGGCGTTATATTCATTCACAATCTTGCAGAGGTAACACCAGATTATGGCACGCAACTCTTGAATAGCAGATAAAGGAGGAGATGCAGTGGGAAGGTAGTAACTTGCTTGCATGAGAACTAGAAAGTAATATCCCAAGATCAATTATAGATCTCACAAAACAAAAACACTGAGGCAAACACAATTATTGTGAACAATTATTCATAGAACCACATACCAGCAACAAGATCAAAGTCATCTGTGTATATATCGATTCCCCACAGCTGACTGCCTCTGACCTAAACATAATGAACTTACATAACTAAGAAGTAGAGTCATAAAATATGCTGCTGTAACAGCTATCAATAAATTTCCAGACAAATGGAATTTGATATGTAAGGCTATAACTAGCAACACTTCAAAATAATTTGAAGTAGCATGATCTTTCTTTAAGGATCAATACTACAATCTTTCAGAAAAATTAAAGTCTAAGCAAAATTAAAACCTTAAACATACTAAAATCTGGTAAATAGACCTACAGGAATTCCAATGACCTCCAAAATATTTGAAAGAAAAATTAATTTACAGCAAAAAATGTTAAAGATTTGTAAAATGGAGGCCCATACTACTATTCAAATTACAAAAGAGGAGAGGGAGCTGGCCATTAAATGATAAAGGCATGCATAAAGAAATACAAGCAGCACATTAAATGATAAAGGCATGCATATAGAAATACAAATAATATGCCCATAAAGACGTCCACTCAAGCCTTATAAGCGGCTTTATGCAAAGGAAAGCCAATTAGTTAATAATAAATGAATTTCATGGTGCAATAATTAAACTCCCTGATCAGCACATTTAAGGTTCATGCATTTCTACAAAACATGTAAATCATAAGAACGTTTTTGGTCGAAATGCTAACCAATAATTAAGTAGATTATCAAAGTTGTCACAGAACAAGCACCACATTGATTGCTATGCAAAAGATGAAAGTAAAAGTTAATAATTTATTTTATTTTACTTTTCGAGAGTTTTGATCATCATGTGCAAAATAGTAGTATAACTTGCTCAGTGTTATCTCAAAAAGCTTGCCTAAAATACCTATTAGAACCGGTCCAAGTAGTCAAATAAATCCTTATCTATCCATTCATCTCTGACCTTGCCAAAAAGATGAAAACAAGCATCTATATTCTCACTCCAATCTTTCACAATCATAGGCTTTATCCTAGACCAGTTCTTCAATATCCCTTCCACGGTGAGCCCCTCGAAAACCTTGTGAATTGAATCACATTTATCGTCAGTTCCAAATCCATCTGTCAAAAGGCTAAGCAAATGAATATACAATCAACACCATTCTTCCAAACGAATATACAGTCAACACCATTCTTCTAAACACAACAAAGTTTGAACGTATGACAGATTTTTAGCCATTTAATATTCCATCAAATATAATTAGATAACACCTACCAAGGATTTTTGAAAAGAATGCATTCTCATCTTAAGCAGCAACCTCACTAGTAACACATTTTCATACCCTGTTTCCACCTCTGGTCGCACCACCAAAAACATTCAGTACTAATTAGCTTCAACAGAGTCTGTTTTTTAATTTCTTTTTTTTTTTCAAAATAAACCTCCATTCTTATACATAAAATTAAAATATCAATTAAATAAACAAAGTCTGTGCTTACTAGTAAAACACGTCCATTTTTAGGTAGAGGCAGATAATAAAAGAAAATTGAAACTGAGATAAAATAAGAAGAGCTTCTTAATGATGGAATCGATGCCATCAAATAAACGTGACTTAATCTTGAAACCATAAACTGCACAAAGCATAGCACCAAAGCCAGAGCGTGACTATAAAGAAGAAAAAAAGAGAAGAAAAAGAAGAATTAAATCAACATGAAATTGAACTTTTGTTTTATCTTCCACAAGCAAGAAATTCAACTGGAACAATACAAAATATGAAATTTTTAGCAATCTTACGAGCATTATGCACAAATCTCAATTCACGACAAATAGGGGAATGAATCACTAACATCACCCAATTCATATATTAAAAAAATGTATCTCCACTCCTAACAAGCAACGTGCTACCACAGTCAATTAGTTGTTAGGGTTAAGGCTTACCATAGAGAACTGGATGGCGCTAACTAAATGACAAGTTGAAACAGCATCTGCAATCGTATTGAATGACATTGAACCGCGAGGTAGGGTTTAAATGAATACCGGGCAGAGATAAATTGGTGTGGTGATTTAGGGTTTTGCGGCTACGTTTTATTTCGATTGAAAAAAGGAATTTGAGCTTTTGGGTTGAAACAGAGGAAAGATATGGAATAATACAAAAAATTATTGAAGTGAAAGAGCAGGAATACAAAAAAATCAGCGGATGAGATCGTTGAAAGATGCGGAGGTTTGTATATAAATATTAAATTGATCGTTGAAAGATGTATAAACCTCCATAAAATTGAGTTACGACTTGAAGGATTGTATATAAATATTAAATTGATCTAATTTAACTTGTATGTAAACATTAAGTTGTATATAAATACACAGAACAGAACCATATCAGTGTTGGAAAAAAAAAAAGAATCCAGAGTTACATAAATTCAATAAAAATTATTGAATTTTTTATTACTAACTTTGAACACTCTAATTTCAATAAAAAAATTATATTACTAAAATAGTCTTAATTGAATTTACTATTAAAGACATTAGAATAACTCAACACTAATATTCTCAAAAATATGTCTCTCCATAGTCTAATCTAATCCATTCTAAGAATCCTATAGAAAATCTATTATTTACTTTTTCCTTATTAAACATAAAAACATGCCATTTTGTTGCTAACTAAAATTTTGGAACTAACAACAGTAGATTAACTAAAATTATCAGAAAAAGAAATCAAACAGGATTTTGATCGTCGTCATCTTCACTCTTGCCTTTTTCTTCTTCTTCACACATGTGGCTTGCACACACATTCCCCTCTCTCAGCCTTAGGGCCGCCCTTCAACAATATCCAATCATCGATTATAATTATTTAGATTGACCAAATCAAGCTTTGATCAGATATTGGTTGAAGTTAGAAGTAGGCAGGCAGCAACGACAATACTAATTAATATCTCATGAGAATTTTAAAGAAGAATCTAACGTTGTCCAATTCGTTTGATTTCAATGAAGTCTTTCTCCTACCTATACTTTCACATATTCTCTTTTATTTCCAAAGTTAAGGTTATGGATGTTGTAGAGTAAAAAGATGAACATTGCTAGGAAAGCAATAAAAGGAAACAAATAAAAATTAAAAATATAAAAAGAGTTAAGTCGTTTTTTTTTTGTTTATTAGTGTTTTTGTATTTAATAACGAAAGATAAAAATAAAGTAAATATTATCTATTAGATTATTAAAATAACACATGTCAAATCCCAGCTTGTTGTAATCTGGGTTGGGCTTCTTGGGCGACAATTAACTGCCCGAGCTGCTCATCTAGCCCAATAGAGCCTAACAAAAACTGTTTTTTTGTACAGCAGAAGTTTTAGCACATCAATACCCAACCAAGTCTAAAACTGCACAATAATAATTATGAGTGCGATCAGTTTCCCAGTGTTTGTGTTTGGTGATTTTAACTTTATCATGGAATTTTCAATTTTTAGTTGAAAGTTATCTAAATCTTCTTCTCTATATAAGCGTTTACAATGATTTTGTGAAACACAGCAAAAACAATAGTAATAAGTATATTTATTTATCTAAGAGGTCAAGCTCTGATGCTCAGATATGGATAGTCCCATTTTTTGGTCAGGGACATCTCTTTACAAGCGTTGAATTATAGAAGCAAATCACTTCCCGAAATTACAAATCTACCCTCATCATTCCCTCTCACATATCCAGCACCATAGTTACCCCTTCCTCTCTTCGCCAAGGCACACAGATTAAAGAATGCTTAGGGTAAAGCCAATAGAATAATGTAAAAATCTATTCAGTAAATCCACTAGATTTGCTGGGAAACTTTCAAGCAGAACACCTATTCCTGTTTTAGAGCAGGGCTCCTCTGTTTTCATTCCTCCGTTTTTCTATTTGGTGATTGTAAAAATTTATATCTAAACGAATAGTTATAGAGTTAAAACTAAAATTCATGTTAAAATAATTATCAAAAAAAGCATCAGAGGTTCTGATGCTATCATCCTCATCCACAACAAAATATTTATGTGAACGTGGGCTGAAATGGGCTAAATAAAATTGGGATGGGTCCACGCTAGCAAAATACACAACTATATAACTAAATGCGGAATTTGAACTTGTACGATTATTCAATTATTTGGATTTGAAATATGTGTTAATTGAAGATCTTAAACTAAATAATATCAGACATTCGAGTAAATACATAAAGAGATTCATAGTTTAATATCGTTCTCAATTTTGGCTATATAATGTTGCAGCAACCGGCGCACTTTTTATAACTGTAATCAAATATGACTTTTAAATAATTTTTTTTATGACAAAATTAGTTAAAATGCCATATGTGTGATAAAAAAAAAAAGTTGATAAATTATCTTATCTTTTAAATTATAAGAGTAAATATTCACCAAACACTTTACAATTTTTAGTCGATGTTTATGTAAACACGGCCGCAAAATGGTTACCACTGCTAGGAATCAATCCCTAGTATTAACGATTTAACATACCCATATTCCATTAATGAAATTATTTAATTTATAATAATCAAACTAAAGATTTGTTCGTGCAAGTTTGTACGATGATGGACTTTCATGTTTCAGTCAAACATGAAATAATTTGTAAATAATGGCCATGTGAAACTTATAGCCAAGCATCAATTGTTGACATAGCAAATGAAATAACAAAATAGCAGCGCCGTTGGCGATACAAAATCAAATCTTTTTTATTTTTTCTATTGCATTTTGCATTCTCAAAAGTTTGGTCCAATTAAAGAGAATACGGAGAAATGACTTTATGACTTGTATCATCTGTGGAATAATCCATAGAAATATATATGTGAAGCACGCCAAAGAAAATGGCGCTGATGACATACTCCTAAGAATTGTTCATACTGAGTCATCCATCAATCAACGGGTGGATTATTATCTCACTGTAGATGAAATTCATCTGCAGAAGTAATCGGATGTGGGGTCCCAATTTTGGCATGGCCAATTAGAGGTGATCAATATTATAATGCCAAATTGATGATCAATCATCTGAATGCGGGGTACATGATTTCTGATGATCCATCAAAAATACAAAGTTGATTCAAAAGGATGATGCAGTGAGTAGAACAGAAAGGCTGATGGGAGATGAAGCGTTTGAAAAACGAGCTCACATGCTTCACACTGCATTCGATCGTGGCTGTTCTAGAAGTTCAGTGGCTTCTTCGGATGCTTTCAAAGTTCTTATTAACCAGAAAGGAGTTTAACAAAAACAAGTATTGTGTATATTATTAACCATATGCTTTCAAAGACCATGTGTAAGCATATCAAAGATCTTGTTGGCTTGAAGATCTTGTTGAGTAATAAAAAATACCAGCTCGGCCATGTCCTCATCTCTCAACCTGAGGTGAGTCTCCTCAGTTGAGTGGCACGAGCAGAGTCCTGGTGAAACATCGTGTACGGGCGCGTACTGACTAGAAATATATACCGGCCATATGCTCATCACCCAAAGAAATGACACACGATCTCACGAAATCGCGACAGTTTTGCTATGCCCCGAACCGTTGGGAGGAACATGGCATCCCACATTTACCCACGATCCAGTGGTTGGAGACCCACGAGGGTCTGCCATCACCCGAAAATGGGGGGCATGAAGAATACGCAGAAACGTGGGACAACGGCTATAAGAAGCCAAGAGACTGATGAAGAAGGGGACAGAAGAATTGAGAGAAAAGAGAAAACTCTGCCAAATTATTATCAGAGAATTTTAGAGCCGAATCTGGGAGATATTTTCGTATTAGAAATCTTATAACTAATCTGTACGACATAAATCATACAAGTTTTCCCGTAAACACCTTGTGCTAACTTAAGTATCGGAGGGTTTACGCCGGTAAAACCACCGGCGTCTCTAATCGGTTTCTGTGAGCGCAGGATTAGAGAGAAGGAAAAAGGGTGATTCCAACCCCAAGAGTTTGAACAATTGCTGAAGCAGGCAAAGGGCAGCATCCTATCCATACAAGCGTTGGTGGAACGATCTGGTCGGACAAAGGGCGATCAGATTTCAGCATCAACAGATCTTCTTTAGATGCTTTCAATACCTACATATATACTACCATATGTAAAGCCTTTGTTACTTGTTGCACTCAATTATTCAATTAAAAGTCTTACAAAGCATCTAAAATAGAAGATGGAACATCCTCCATCCTAAAAACAAAATGGAAGTCAAAATGTTGATATTGTTTAATGTTTAATATCATGATATTAGGGAAGTTTTTAATAGATCTTTATTTTAGGCTAAAGCACCCATTCAGTAGTTCCCCCTACGTACTGCGAGCTTACTACAAAAGATAAGACTATTTAGTTGTGGGACAAATAAAGAGGGAAAGTTAAATAATATAATTCATTTGTTATTATGAACTAACCAACTCAAAACAAAAAGGATTGATAATACAGTTCAAAATGCATGCAACAATGGTGTACTTAAAATGGAACTAATGTACAAATAAAATTTATGCATCTCTTCGAGGAAGGCTTTTAGGCCAACAAATGAAAATAGTGAGCTCGCATTTTCTGTTATCATTCTCACCACTTGAAAAAGAGAAAAAAAACTGAAAGGAAAAACAGGGCTCCCTTGTTTTCATTTCCCATTTTTTCAGTTTGGTAATTGCAAATAACTTCTTTACTTCTCTCTTATTTTATTTTTAAAATTTTTTTAACTCATTAATTCTTTTTCTTGTTCTTGTTAAAGCGTTTAGTAAATCATATGATCATCTGATCAAATCCCTAACGTTAACATACCCATAATCTATTAATAAAATTTATTTTGTTTTATAATCATTAAATTGAAGATTTGTTCATGCAATTTTGTATGGTGACCAGCTTTCATTTTTTTTCTGTTAAACATAAGAACAATTTGTGCATAACGTCCAGGTTGGAACTGGTAATAACGAGGCATCATTTGTGGACAGAACAAATGAAATAACAAAAAAGCATAAATCAAGTCATTATTGATCCTACTTTGATACTTAGTTTCTTTCTAAGATGTCATTCCTGATTCAAGCTTTTGCTTTCTCTTTTATCAGGCATCTTACAAAGCTTTCTCTCTACTAGTAAGCTCTGCATATCAATATTCTTTTCAATTTCACAGGATACAAGTAATGTATATGCCAAAATTATTCAAGCGCAACAGGTATTTATTCGTTGAAAACTTTTAACTTGATTATTTCATTAGAACATATGAAACGTAGAGCTATAAATCAGTGCTTTCTTCAAGTTAATTGAGTTGAACAACATTTTTGAAAGTATTTTACCCGATCCATTTCTTGTATCTCACTGCATGCCTTGTTAAAGATTCGGCTTTTGGTCTTGATTCTGAACTTCAAAAATTAAATCTTAAAACTCGGGTATTAAAGGGGTGCATGATTAAGTCTTCTTCTTTTGCAATTCATTGTTATTACACACATCAACATTTTACTATGACATTCGTCTGCAGTTAACAGTGATCTTTTACTCATTAAAATTTTTCCTAATAATTTCTTTGAATACCCGTTCTTACTTAATATTCAATGCGAATGGAGAAGCTCATCAATTCTTTGATCCCAGACAATTAAAGAGGTACACATGTTCTAAATCATCTAATAATATCTTTTACTAGCAGTTCTTAATTTCCATCTAATTTCCAAGAAAAAATTTCTCTTGTTTGTTTTCATCTTGTCATTTATTTTGCTTGAGTTTTAAGTTATTGCTCATTTGTAATGTCTGTGTTCTTATTATTAGCTTTGGATAATTTGCATCCATTTTTCAAAAAAAAAAAAATAACAATTAGAGAAATTGTGGGCTTTTATTCAGACCCCTGAAACCTTTCTGTTAATATAAAAACTCTAATCCTTGAGCAAAAGGTGGTTAAAAAAAATAAAAGAAAAGAATTCTCTGTTTAAATATCAGTTGGCTTAAGATCAATGTTGTTTGCCTCCTGTCTTTTCTTTGTTTTGTTTGTTTGTTTGTTTGTCATTTTATTAGATTTGCTTTGTATCTAATTTTACTAGGAGATTAAAGATGAGTGAGAACTGCCCTTTCTTCTGAAGCAACCTACAAATTTTAGAATAGGGCCCAGAGTATTAAAGATTCAATTAACCGCAAAAAGTTATTTACTTGCATCACTTGCAAACTTAAGCTTATCATCCCAAATTGAGCTGTTTGCATTAGAAATTTTCATGCATTCACGAGCAATATCATCATGTCACAAGATAGCCTGAAAAGCAAGTTCCCTCTGTTTTCGTTCCTTTGTTTTCATTCCCCTGTTTATTGATTTTTTTTTTTTTGCCGGAAATTAAGAAGAAAAAATTGGTAAAACAAGTTGCCTCTGTTTTCATTCCCCTGTTTTTTGTGGAAAGAATAAATCAAACTTTATTTTTTTATTTTATTTTATATTTTGGTTTTTGAATATGCATAAATCAAATCATATATTATTGATCTTACTTCGATTATTTGCTGTTTAGTTTCTCTCTTAAATGCTTTTTGTGTGTTTCCGGTATTTGCTTTTATAAAAGTTTTAGTCCTGAATCATTCGTTCAAGGATTTGCTTTATGTTTTATTAGGCATATACATTGCTCTGTCCACCAATATTCATTTCAATTTCACAGTACACAAGCAATGTATATACCAAAATTATTCTATGAAAACTTAATTATTTCTTTAGAATATATGAAAACGTAGAGTTGTGAACCAGTGCTTTCTTCTTCAACATGCGTCAACAGGGCAACAATAACCAAATACATGATATAGAAAAGCGGTGCATGACTAATTCTTTTTCTTTTGCAGGTCATTGTTATTGCTCTCATCAACTCTTTTCTCACACATTCCTCTTTCAACTTGTTCTTAAATATTGAAGGCCAAATAGAGAAGCTCACCAACTCTCTAATCCCAGATAATTAAAGAGGTGCACGTTTTCTAAATCCGTGAATAATTTTTTTTTTTTTGATAGTAGAATCCCTGATCCTTGATCTTGACATCTGCTCTTTCTTTAGTTCCATCTACTTTCCAAGAAAAAAATTTTCTCTGGTTTGTTTTAATATTGTAACTTATTTTGCATGAGTTTTAAGTTACTATTCATTGTTAAAGCCTGTGTTCTTATTATTTCTTTTGGTTAATTTGCATGCTCCCCCCCCCCCCCCCCTCCAAAAAAAAAAGTTTATAAAAAGATTATAGGCTTTTACTCAGACCCTTGAAACCTTTACTGATAATACCAAAAACTCTAATCCTGCAACAAAAGAAAGCAAGAAAAAAAGGTCCTAAGTTTATTGTCTTTTATTGTCTTTGTACCAAAAACTCTGATCTGTTGGCTTTTTATCAGTATTGCTTGTTTGTTGTCTTTTATTTCATTATCTGTATCTAAGTTTATTTGAAGATTACAGATCAGCAGGAAAAGCCCTTTTTCTAAAGCTAACTATACAGATTTTAGAATAGGGCTCAACCACATGAAAATATTTACGTTGTAATATCTCATATTAATAATCTAAAAACAACCAATCCAACAAGTTCAAATTCAGTCAAATCTAAAAAAAAAAAAAATTGCTTTTAAGGAGTACATGATAGCTATTAAACTTTGGTTAAAGATCTTTTGGGCAAAAGTGAAATTCAGTCAATCATAAATCAACCAATCCAACGAGTTCAAATTCATCACTTGCAAAATTAAGTTTTCTTCCGAAATTGAGTTGTTTCCAGTAGAAATTTTCCCGCAGTCACGAGCACTATCATCAAAACAAGATTATTAATATAAGAACAAGAGTTGAGGAAAAAAATAGTTAAAACAAGATTCGTCTGTTTTCATTCCCCTGTTTTTTTCGTTTGGTGATTGAAAAATTTTATCTCTAAACTTTTATAATTTTCCATTAAGGTTTATATGTAAATAAAGAGTTAAAAAAATCTAATTCTAAATTTATGGATTGAATGATTATTATTATATTCTCTTAGAATTGGTTACAATATCAATTAAATAACGAATAGAGTTATTGATCACTTTGTTAAAAATGAACATGTGTTCTGTTTATATGGACACGGGGTGCACGCTTTAAGTCTTGTTCTTTTACAATTCAATTGTATTGCTTACTCCCATAAACTCTTTACTCACATTCTTCTGCAGTTAACAGTGATCTTTTGCTCATTAAAATTTTTCTTATAAATCGAAGGCCAAGAGTGAAGCTCATAAACTCTGTGATCCTAGATAATTGAAGAGGTGCGTTTGTTCTAAATACTTTAATAATTTCTTTCAATAGCATAATTTCTAATCTTTGATCTTGATAGCAGATGTTTCTTAATGTCCAACAAAAACTATCTCTTGTTTGTCTTAATCTTGTCATTTAATTTGCTTGAGTTTTAAGTTACTGTTTATTGTTAACTTCTGTGTTCTTATGCAGTATTATTAATGGTTAATTTGCATCCATCTTCCAAAAAAGTTTTCTTTCTTCAAAAAATTGTTGGTTTTCCATTCAAGCCCCTGAAACCTTTTTCTAAAAAGTTGTTTGTTGTCGTTTCTTTCTTTTTCTTCCCCGGTAGTTCATTTAATTTATTTGAATCCATTTTTTTTTCAACAGCCAAAAACTAGATATATATTGTTAAGCAACAGGCAATGGCTATAGAAGCGTGTCTGGCTTTTTTAACCAACTGTGCATCAGAAGGTGCAAAGTCACTGTTCAACCCTATTACACGGCAGATATCTTATGTGTTCAAGTACCAGAGCTACATAGATGAGCTAAAAGATCAAGTGAAGCAGCTGGGATATAAGAGAGAAATGGTGCAGCAACCAGTTAATCATGCTAGGCTACAAGGAGATGAGCTTTATGAGGGTGTCACAGACTGGCTACATAGCGTTGATGAATTCATCAGTGAAGGGGTTGCAAAATCCATCATTGATGATGAAGAAAGAGCTAAGAAGTCCTGCTTCAAAGGATTATGCCCAAACTTGATTTCTCGTTACAAGCTTAGTAAACAAGCAGCAAAGGCGGCAGAAGCTGCCGCTAGTCTCGTGGGAAATGGCAACTTCTCCAATGTTTCCTACCGTCCTGCTCCAAAGCGGGCAGAACATATGCAAGTGAAAGATTTCGAGGCGTTTGATTCAAGAATGAAAGTATTTCAAGATGTTGTGGAGGCGGTGAAGGATGACAAAGTCAACATAATTGGGGTCTATGGGATGGGCGGCGTGGGCAAAACCACGCTGGTCAAACAAGTTGCAAACCAAGTGATGGAAGATAAGTTGTTCGAAAAGTTCGTTATGGCTGAGATAACACAGACCCCAGATCATCATAAAATTCAAGACAAACTTGCTTTTGATTTAGGCATGGAATTTGACTTGAATGAGAATGAATTTCAAAGAGCTTCTCGACTGTGTCAAAGGTTGAAGCAAGAGAAGCGGCTCCTCATTATGCTGGATAATATTTGGACAAAACTTGAGTTCGATACAGTTGGAATTCCTTATGGGGATGTTGATGAGAAAGATAGAAAGGATGATCGGAGAAGACGCACAATAATATTGACGTCTAGAAGTCGAGATTTATTGCGCAATGATATGAAATCTCAGAAGGATTTCTCAATTGAAGTTTTATCAAAGGAAGAAGCATTGCAATTGTTTGGAAAGATAGTTTGTAATTCTGCAAAAGCATCTGCTTTTCAACCTTTAGACGAGATCGTTGAAAAATGCGGAGGATTGCCTGTTGCACTGATTACACTTGCAAAAGCTTTGAAAAATGAGAGGCGACACTTGGAAGGATGTGCTGCGTCAGCTAAGAAGTTCCAATGCAAAAGAAATTGATGGAATGGAAAGAAATGTGTACATCTCCATAAAATTGAGTTACGACTTACTGGGAAGTAAGGAAGCAAAATCTCTGTTCCTTCTTTGTGGTCTATATACTGAAGGTCGTGCTATACCAGTTCCTTACTTATTGAGATATGGTATGGGTATGGGCTATTTTAAAAACGTTTACACACTGGAAGAAGCAAGGAGTAGAGTGCATAGGTGGATCGGCAAACTCAAATCTTCATGCTTATTGTTGGACGGTGATGCCGAAGATGAAGTTAAAATGCATGACATCATTCATGCTGTTGCTGTATCAATTGCAGAAGAGGAGCTCATGTTTAATATTCCAAATGTTGCCTACGTGGAGAAAAAGATGGGAGAGACAATACGGGAAGGTCCAATAGCTATTTCTTTACCTTATAGAGATATTCAAGAGCTTCCCGAAAGGTTGGAATGTCCCCGTCTCGAGTTACTATTGTTGTTTTCAAAGCGTGATAGCTCTTTGCAAATTTCAGACCTCTTTTTTGAAGGGACAGAAGAACTCAAAGTTTTAGATTTTACTGGAATATTTTTCTCTTCATTACCTTCATCACTTGGTTGCCTCATTAACGTTCAAACATTATGTTTAGATGGTTGCCGACTGAACGATATAACTATAATTGGACAGCTAAGGAAATTAGAGATTCTCAGCTTCCGAGATTCTGATGTTAAGGAGTTGCCACTTGTAATTGGACAATTGACGAGATTACAGTTGCTAGATTTGAGCAATTGTAGCAGCCTTGTGGTGATAGCTCCAAATGTCATATCAAAATTATCTCGATTAGAAGAACTATATATTGGTAACAGCTTTTCACAGTGGGAGAAGGTTGAAGGAGGAAGTAACGCCAGTCTTGTTGAGTTGAAGGGGTTGTCAAAGCTAACTACTTTGGAGATACACGTTCGGGATGCCGAAATTCTACCGCAGGATTTGGTCTCTGTGGAATTGCAAAGCTATAAGATATGTATAGGAAATAAGTGGTGGAGCAGCTGGTCCGTTAAAACTGGATTATCAAGATTGATGAAGCTCCAGGGGCTAGAAAAGTTTGGCATTCTTTTGCAGAATTACAGGATGAAACTGTTGTTGAAGAGAACTGAATATCTCTATCTAGAAGAACTGAAGGGTGTTCAGAATGTTGTTCATGAATTAGATGATGGAGAAGGTTTTCCACGATTGAAGCATCTTCATGTACGATATTGTTCTGAGATTTTACATATTGTCGGTTCAGTTGGACGGGTTCATTGTACAGTCTTTCCCTTGCTGGAGTCATTGTTTCTTAGCTATTTGAACAATTTGGAGACAATATGTGACAGCCAACTCACAGAAGATCAATCTTTCAGCAACTTAAGGATTATAGAAGTAAGATACTGTGACAAATTGAAGCATCTTTTCTCATTCTCCATAGCCAAAAACCTACTGCAGCTTCAAAAGGTAGAAGTGTCTTCTTGCGATGATCTGGAAATGATTGTTGGTAAGTGTTGAAATTAAGTGTTGGTGGATTTATGGACTTCGCCTCAATTATTTTAAAAAAAAAAACGACAAAGATTAATTATGTATATATTGTTTTTGTTTGTTTATAGGACCCGACAGGGAGAAACCAACAACTTCTTTGGGATTCAACGAAATCATTGCTGATGATGATAATGCTCCAAAGGTGATAATTTTCTGTTCAATAATTAATTGATTAATTTATTCACTGGACGGTTGTACTTGAAGGAATAAAAATGTACGGGTTTTCTTTGCAGGTTATTCTTCCGAGCTTAGAGGAATTGAATCTCGTGTCATTAAGAAACATCAAAAAATTATGGGCCGATCATAATCAAGGAATGTACTGTTGTCAAAATCTAACAAAGCTGTACGTGGTCGGTTGTTATCGTATGAAGTATCTGTTTTCGTATTCTATGGTTAATAGTCTTTTGCAAATCCAACATCTTGAAATACGGTCTTGTGAGTCAATGGAAGGGGTAGTCGACACCACGGGATGGTCAGAAAGAGATGAAGGAAAGTTGATTGAATTAAAGGTTTTTCCTAAGCTACACTCCCTGCAGCTAGAATGGCTTCCAAGACTAAGTAGCTTTGCCAATATGGGACATATTCATACAGATTTAGTTGTTGAATTCCCTTCTTTGCTAAACCTCATGATTGGTTGTTGCAGTAATATGTTAAGATTCACCAGAAGACACCATTCATTCTGAAATGCAACCTCCTCCTCTCTTTGATGAAAAGGTTTTTTTTTTAATTAAAAAAATAATTTTAGTCACAATACTTGATTTGTCTTTTCCTTGAGTCTTCAAATTTAGTTAATATCCGCCTCTAATTTAGTTATCAATTGATTATGCCATTAATTGATTAATTAATTATTTAAACTTTAACTGCCAGGTACGACTTCCTAGGTTGGAGGTATTATATATTGCGTGGATGGATAACCTAAGAACAATATGGCACCACCAGCTTGCTTCAGAGTCTTTCAGGAAATTGAAGAATTTGGAGATAGAAGAGTGTGATAACCTAATGAATATTTTTCCTCCATTGGTAAGGTTTCTGTATTCATTTCGATTTTTTTTTTCAAATAACATTCAACAATTTTTTAATCATTTCTGTG
The DNA here is from genome assembly GCA_030448925.1 of Citrus cavaleriei. Classification (NCBI taxonomy): domain Eukaryota; kingdom Viridiplantae; phylum Streptophyta; class Magnoliopsida; order Sapindales; family Rutaceae; genus Citrus; species Citrus cavaleriei. The sequence goes on from JAUJEN010000104.1 coordinate 136,138, forward strand.
TTTACAAATGATATTCAGCCACTAATTATTTATTTCAAATATTGTACTTCAAACCACCACTCTGAAATCTACGTTTTAAGTCTAGTTTTTAGGTTCACCAGCATTAGAATCAACAATATAATTTTTTTAAACAGATTCTACAGCATAATATAATTCAATTTAATTGTTTTTGCTCATATCTTAATAAGTACGATTTTCAAAAATTAAAGGATAGTCACTCATCTTATAAGTTCACAAATTCATCTATATATTTCTCTGTTCCATAGTTCTTCACATTTCGATCGGAAAAAAAAAGTCTTCAAATTTAATTAATATCTCCAGTTTAGTTAAGAATTGATTATGCCATTAATTAACCACAAATTCATGATTGTTTACAACTGACCCTTGATTGTAAAGAAATTTCCTCGAGTCTGGAAAGTACTTAATAAAGATCCTTTACAGCAATCCCTTGTTGACAGTACTGGAAGTCTTTTCCAAATTTTTTTTCCATTTTATATATACATAAAGGGACCAAGGAAAAGGAAAAAGAGGCATTTAGTTGAGTTTTTTTTTAAAGGAATAGTTGAAATGTGCAAATTTATGCTTAAAAACTTATATCAAGATGCAAAATAAGTCTAAAATATTTAGAAATTGCTTAAATTCTTTCGTCCCTAATACTAAATAGTGTAAATACATTTTTATCATCTTTTTATCGGCTTTTATTTATTTATTTATTTATCTTGTTGCGTTTTTGTTTAACAAAAATATCTAGTAGACATTCACAGTTTGTTATGTTCATAAAACGTATAATTATTATCAAACATACTTTGAGCTTAGTCGAATGATACTCTTACATTTTACTTTTTTTTTAACACACACTCTACTGCTTATTTTCAGGTTGGAATTCCTGCTAGTCTGGTGAATCTTTATGTATGGAACTGCAAAAAATTAGAACAAATCGTAGGACATGCTGGAGAAAAACGAAGGAGAATCGTATTGCTTTCAAAATTAAAACTTTTGGAACTTGATGATTTACCAAGGCTTACCAGCTTTTGTTTGGAGAATTACACTCTTAATTCCCATCATTGGAACGAGTATTTGTGACACATTGTCCGAACATGAAGACTTTTCCCTGAATCGTATCCACCAAAGCTGCACAAAGTGCAAGTGACTACAAAGGAAGAGGGTGGTGCACCATCAGGAAGACAATCTTAATTCCACTATACAAGAACACTATACAAGATCTCGTGGAAATAAGTAAACCCGTAATTTTTTACAGCATCATAAGAAAAATCATTTTTTAAAGTATTTTTTGTAAGCTGTTGAGTTTTAATAGTAGTAACTATTAAACAATAACAATTAGTGTATATTAAAAAGTTGGAAACTGGTTGATACCACTTGAGAATCGAGCAGCTCACTTGTTTGCAGTAGAAACCAACTTTACTACTAATTACCCTCATTCCAAAAATAGTAACTAAAGAATCAGGAAATTCCCTATTAGCTATTCTTCATTTTTTAATGCAAAATTCCCATGAAAATGGGATCAAAATACATGTATGTATACCTAAAAAAATTATTTTTTTAATTAAAAAAAAAAGGTGAAATGAAACCAGAGTCATTATATCTCTGGTTCCAACTTTAGGACAACAGCAGACTTGAGTTCTATATGAGAAATACGTACAGCACCAATCAGCCGCTCCGAGACACACGAAGCGTTATGCCATTCCGAGAACATTCAAGCGTTATATCTCAAAATCATGTCTTTTCCCTTGTGTCTGTTAAGGAAGCACACTGAGCACGTGTGAACTAAGAGTAGCTGCACGATAAGCATGTGAGTTAAAAAGTATATCCAGCTCAGCCAATTAGTTAAGCACGCTTTTGATTCTGTTATAGTTGTGTACCTTGCTTTAATTCTGTTTTTATGATGTAAGCAACGAGTACAAATACTGCTACGTTTGTCATATGTATGTTATGGAAAGAAAAGAAATCCAGAATATTCTATTTCACTTTCTCATGAATTTTCTGAGCTTCCAAACAAAATTATCAGTTCAATTTTAAGCTTTTCAACAGTATCCATTTAGAAGTGCCAAAAAAAAAAAAAACAATCATACATACCTGTACAAGGAAAGCCATGTCAACCACCAATCTCGTAATTACAACAATTACAGAGAGATGAACATGTTAATGGTATCGGACGAGCTATTTGAACGGGAAACATCTCATGTACTATGTAGCATTTACTTCTAAGTACTTGGGATTGCGGATTTAGAAGGTAGTAAGATAGAAACAAAAATTTGACGTTTATTTATTCCAAAAAGATTTTCTATTTTCATATAGACGTTTATTTATTAACCAAAATTTAAGAAGTGTAATTCTAAACTTATCCTTGTGCTTTAATCTTGGAGGGGTTTTTCATTTTTTTCTACACTGGCCATATCAATTAATGATGAAAGTTCTTATCATTAATTGCTTTGAAATAGTGAAATTTATTAATTGGACAAGTTATATAACGCCTTTGATATGGCTCCTGAACTTGTATGCAATTTGTCTGTTAGTTTTGCTTTGAATTCTTTTTTTATTAAATGAGTCCGGATTAGGTCAGTTGCAGATAAAAAAGTCAGTTTTTCCGTTTCTTAGCTTTTCATGGATGAAATTTTTTATTTACTTTTTTGTTTTATAGGTTCTCTGTGAATGCCATTAGAAATGAGATTGACTAATTCAAACTTCCTTTTCCCCCTTAGCATCCAATCGTGTGAGGCAAGGGCAACTAATGAGTCCCTTGTGATGAGAACCTTTGTCCAAGCAAAAGCAGAGGTCAATTGCTAATACCGTACTCCTGCACCTTTTGGCATCCTGTTATTAGTTTCGGTGCTAAATTGTTCCATAAGCTTGCATTTAAAAGTCTCTGTCTTAATTTCTGAGGCATATACTGCTAATGGACCTCCTGCAAGTTCAAGTTTCTTGATGTCTTATAATTTCATTGGTTATGGTGGTTACTTTGTCATAGAACTGACTGTTAAAGGCCATCAATCAGCTCTGTTTTGCATTTTGTACCTTTTTTTCTTTATATTAATCAATCAAATATTGGCCCAGCCTAGATTGCATCAATATTTATTGATTGTCTTATATTAGAATATAAACTAAATTCATAAGACATTCCCATATTGATATTCATTCCAACACGTCCTTGTCCTTTGCCTTGTAGAAATGCTTGTGGTTGAAGAGCTTTACAAAGAAGCTGTCGTCAGTATTGAATCAGAAAACTTAACCAGATAAGGGTCTGGGTGCATGAGAATAATTGGGAAAAGCTTCACAATATTAAAAAATATTCTCATTAATATCTTAAGGATGGTAATACTCAAATAATTTAAAAAAATTAAACCCAAAATTATATGCATTGTTAATGTGTATTATTGTCTAATATTTGGATTTTACTAATTTATAACTGCTATAACTTACGGACTATTCAAACATAATGTAGGGTCCCACCACGTGTAAAATGTTTTTACATTATTTTGAAGGCGTAAGTTACAGCATTAACAATTCTTGACTTTCCAATATTTTACTTTACTTCCCCTAATATTTTACTTGTGCTTTTATATCTTTACAAAACAATACCAACAAGACAATATATGTGTGAAATAAATTAAATAGATAAATAAAACTCTTGTGTGGTGTTAACTTTTGATGATTCTCCCATATCCCTCCAAAACTTTGTCATATTGTGAAAAACAATGTCAATTGCAATGTCGTTTCCCATTAGTCATAGTCGTTTGGATTAGAGCGTCATCTAATCTTGTATTACGCGCTGTTAAAAATCTCATTTTATCGTTTGGGTTAGAACGATATCTAATCACCCTTCAACTAGATGGTAAATTAATTGCGTTGGCCCAATTAAGTCTTGAATGATATCTAGTGTTTCTTACCCAATACCAATCCAAACCAAATTCATCAAAATATATATATATATATCAAAAACCGATTTGAAAACCCTACCCGCCGCATCAACCTCCACCGCCGCCGCCCACCACCACCGATCAGCCAGCCAACACCACCACAAACCTCGCTAGCCACTGCCGACCAAGCCTCAGCCATCGCTGCCTCAACCGCCGCCTAAACAGCCGCAAATCACCAACCCAAACCCGCGGCTCCACCAAGCAATCCACCACCATTCAGCCACTTTCACCATAACCTCCACCACCAAACTCGCCAGCCTCCCGTTGACCAAAAAGCCAACCAACGTCAGCCCTTGATCGCCGCCCGCAGTCACCACACGAAACGACAACCCACGAGTGCTTCTTACACGCGCCGCCGCCACCAAACCTCCTACTTTTCCGTCAATTTACACCACCATAATCCCTGGCGGCAGTCGGCGACTGTAAATCAATCGTCCGCCACCAAGCCAACCATAAACCGAAAGCTACATCACCAAAATCAGCCGCCAATTCAAGGTCAGGTTTCCCCCGATTCAAGATGATGAATATAAAAGCAGCAGTAAATCGCTTTATTATTAAGTGCAAAATATCGATATTAAAAGTAAAATCTGGCCAGTGCAAATTGCACTCTAACACTTACCGCAGGTAGCTAGTTTGCTAGCATATGTAAGTTTAATTTGAATGCATGTAGCATTGAGAAGAGACAACGCAGAAACAAACAAAATTTCGCTTGTGATCTTTTCATTTCCCTGTTTAATAACAAGCAAAATAGAGGATAAACATGGACTCTGTTTTAATTCCCCCGTTTTTTTGTTTGGTGATTTTAAAATTTTATGTCCATATTTATCAAATAAAAGTTATTTAAAATTATTATCTATTTTTTATACACGTTGATTTATTAAAAAAAAAAAAACTGCAATTCTAAACCTATCGTTGTGCTTTGACCTTAGGGGTTGGTTTTTCTATTTTTTTACGTAGGCCAGAACATTAATGAAGAAAGTTTTCATCGTTAATTGCTTTTGACCTAGGAGAATTATTGTTATGGCTGATAAATTTTTTTACAATTAATTAGTGTATTAATATATTATTGACAATAATTATTAATAATAATGATTTTAAAATTTTATGTCTATATTTATCAAAAAAAAGTCATTCAAAATTATTATCTATTTTTTATACACGTTGATTTATTAAAATAAAAATAAAAAACTGCAATTCTAAACTTAATGAAGAAAGTCTTCATCGTTAATTGCTTTTGACATAGGAGAATTTATCACTTGGACAAATTAACACCATTGTCCTTTGATGCGGCTCCTAGATATCTATACAATTTGTGTCATTTACTTTTGCTTTGTAATCTTTTTAAATGAGTCCTGATTGGTTCATTGGCAGATAAATGAGTCAGTTTTTTATTTTATTTTATTTTATTTTATTTTTTTGAAAGACGGTTTTTCTGTTACGAAGCTTTTCATGGATGAATTTTTTTTTTAAATTTTATAGATTCTCTTCTGCGAGTGCAGTTAGAAGTACCAAGGATTTTGTTAGGTAGAGAAGGGTATTTAAGTAAATCGGCCCTGACAATGAAGAATAGTTCAGAACAGTTGAGGAAGCATGAGAATACTTGAGGAAAGCCTGATATTAGTTACGGCCGGATCTGCACCCTTTCCTCTATATGTGTCTTCAAAATAAATGAAACTCAAATATATGCGTGATGATCTTTTAATATTTCGCCTCTGATGTATTGCCCACATTGCTTACTGCAACACATAAAAAGCACTTCGCTTACCCCAAATCCTGATAGGAAGTATAAATATATGCTTCTCGAAATAGCGCAACTCTCCATAATTATTTAATATGCCTCAATGAAGCAATCACCTTCATTTACAACTCTTCGATTATTAATCCTACATACACGTGTCTCTTTTGTCTCTAAAAGTATTCTCAATTAATTTACATAATTTAATATAATAGCCAGTACCTAAGACTAGACAAATTTTCATTACAATAAAATGAATAAATTATAATAGTATTGACACAATAAAATAATAAAACCTTAAGAAACCTATAAATTTTAAAAATGACTAGGTGCTACAATGAACCCACAAGAGTTATTATATGATCTATAATCAATATTCTAATGATAATAGAGCTCCTCTATTTTCAATCCCCTACTTTTCTATTTAGCGATTGTCAAATTTTATATCTAAAATTCTTCTAATTTTACACTAAGGTTTATTTTTTTTTAAAAAAAAAAAGGGGCAGGAGAGAGAGGCTAGAGAGTGTTAAAAAATGTCATTCTAAATTTTCACTTGAGCGTGGTGTGATTTTTATCATTTTTTAAAATTGTCCATTTATATTGAGTAAATAAAAGAATGAATAGACGTTTGGACCACTTCTTTTCTGTTATAATTAAACATGAGATGTCTTCTCTTGATGCTTTCATCACAAAGAATATGATTATGTCATCATAGGTGTTGATGCTTTGAAATCTTCTCTTCCTTGACAGATTTTCCATAACGATTATATGCTTAATGGGAACGATGTCACCTTCTCCTTGCCTTAAAGATCGCTTACGTCATTGGATTGGAATCACCTTTTTTTTTTAAGCTTGCCAAGCCTGCGTTCACAAAAAATGGATCAAATTAGCCGGTGGTTTCTTAGGGCGTAAATAGCCTCCGAAATACTTTAGTTAGCCTGAGGTGTTTACGGAAAATCTTCATTTAGATTTTGGAATGACTACGATTTACTCTGAGTTTATCTTGAGGAAAAATAGTCTAATTTTAATTTTGTGAGTTTTCCCCCTCCTTTTCTTACTCCTTCTTACGTTCATTGATTTCTTCCTCTTTTATGGTATTTGTCCACATTTACATTTTTTCATCCCCCTTTTTTGGGTGTGCTTGGCCCCTCCTTGGACTCTACTTGCTACATTGTGGTAAGAATGTGGGACAAGTGTCTCCTCAATGTCTCCTCAGCGGTTATGGGAGAAGCATAGCTGTCGATTTTGAGATCGTGTTCTTTTCTTTTGGGAATGGGTGTCACTTTTCATATATGTCTCTGGTCGACCCATGTTTGTAGAAGGTTTATTATCGTTGTTCCCTTTCACTTGCTTTCGGTGACCATTAAGGTGATCCACCGGGGTGGGGATGATGGCATAAATTTGTGGTGCTCTTATTTACTAATAGGCTCAAATGGGGTAAGTAAATTAAGATCGAGACAACTTTGTTTAAGCACTAAAATCACTAAATAAAACTCATATAAAATTACCTAAACACCAAATATTGTTATTCAGCTACTTCTTTATATTTGTTATTTTCTCATAATTTATAAAATAATTTATAACTCCATCATTACAAAAAAAAAAAAAAAAAAAGCTGTAGCAATTGTGGTTACATCGTGGTGTTATCTTTTGACAATTCTCCACATCCCAAAAACTCTCCACGCTTGGCATGAACTTTTGACAATTCTCTATATCCACAAAATTTGTCATACGTCTGCGAAAGGCAATATCAATTACAATGTCATTTCCATTAGTCGCAAGACAATGGAGTCCCAGAGATAGGACTAAGTTTTTGAAACCACAACTTATTCTTACTTTTTTCTTTTGAAAATGAGAAAAGGACACCACGTTTGAAATAATTTTGTAGAATCTCCTTATCATTGAATAGGGATAATAAAGACTTTTTTTTTTTACTTTCTGCAATACTCTTTAATTTTATTAATTTTATATTTTATAATAAATATAAATGTGATATCAATAAAATAAATGTAATAATATATATTATTAAAATAATTTGATATTGAAAAACATTTTAATATTTTTTCAATCCATTATTATATTAAACTTAGTACCAAACTGAAGCCCATAATAAATAGACATAATATTAAAATAAATATATAAAGTTTAAATTATTTTGAATATCATATAAAAATTTTAATATTATTAATAAATGTCAGAAGTATTACATTAATGGTAAAATCTATCTAATCAAGATTTATTTAAATTTTTATAATAAATTAAAATATATTAATTAAAATTTTAAAAATTAATAATGAAATTAATTATATAAGTTATACATATTAGAAAGGTCTACTAGAAAAATTTAAACTATTTCAATTAGATTTATATTTAGTGAAAATTTTGAAGTTAATGTTTTGGTTATCATCTACTAAGAAATCTTATGTAGTTAAAAGGGGTATTGACATTCTTTGGTAAAAATTTGAGGTCTACTTGACTATTTTTAAATTTTAAAAATATTTTTATTTTGATGAAAATAAAATTTCCATTTAAATGGCTAAAATGGTGAATAATACAATGTTACAACCATAAATGGAAGGTAGGAAACAATCAAAATAACCAATAGTCTAGCATACGTACGGGACATATTAAAATCCCTTATTAATTAGTAAAGAGATTCCTTGGACTTATAAAAATAGTAAGGCGAGGCAAAACTGGTAGGATACTGGATCAAATTCTGAATTAATTTGATAAATTTTAGGTTCTTGACAGTGAATTGATAAAAGTCCAAATGCAATCCTAAACTTTTGTGTTATTATTATGTATATATACATACTTGTTATAAATTAAAAGTTGCAAAAGTCTTTAAGCAAAATGGATTCATAGTAAGTTTCAAATTTTGAGGTTAATTTCATTAACTTTATCATCGAGCCATGCATAAGCCAAGTAGTCCTAAGCCCGAGGGCTAGACTTTGATTTTTTTACCAATCCTACACATGTGCCGGAGGTGTTAGGAATAACATCCGCATCAATTGAGTATTGAACTTGGGTTGACATATAAAATTTTGACTCTGTCTCCCCTGAGCTAACTTCACTAATTTTTGGATTCAAGAGCAGCCCGTCTGTTTGCAATATTAAAAATTAGTCTTTTTCGTCACTACCATTGCTTATTTTTGTTGTTTAAAAATTAACACAATAAATGACTTTCATCCAAAAGAACTAAAGTAATCATTTCGCATTGTTACAGCCGTATCTACCTCTTTCCTCTATGTGTGTCTTCAACAATAAATATATGCGTTAATGATCTCAATATTTCGCATCCGATATTGCCTTACATCCCTTACAATATATTCACTTTACAAAGCGAGTTTACAACCAATTACTAATAGAGAATATAAATATGTACTTGTCAATGAAATCACCTTTATTTTGAAATTTTTGTATTATTAATCCTACATACACACACTTTTACTTTGTCTCCAAAAATATTCTTAATTAATCCACACAATTTAATATAATAAATACCTAAGATTTTACACAATTTTCATTACAATAGAATATATAATTTATAATATTATTGATACAATGATACTTAATAATAAAATCTTATAAACCTTACAAATTTTAGAAAATGGCTTAGAGTGATAGGTTGAATGAACTACAACAAATCATTTAATTATAGTACCTATGATCAATATTCTAATACAAATTTTTACATTTCCTATATTTTCTGTTTGGTGATTGTCAAATTTAAGTCTAAAATTTTCTAATTTGCAGTGACTTTATTTTTAAAGAGAGAGAGAGAGAAGAAGTCATGAGAAATAAAAAATGTAATTCTAAATTTTACTTGTGCATTGTGTGATTTTTACCATTTTGCAGTTGGCCATTTTGTATTGAATAAATAAAATAATAAATAGACTTAGGACTACTTTTTCTGTTATAATAAACATCAGAGGTCCTTTCTTGATGTACCAATTAATAATCCATATAGACAAATTATAATTTGTTGATACAGTAATGTCAATAATAAAAATCCTAACAAACATACAAATTTTAGAATATGGATTAAAAAGTGTTACAAGTTGAGGGATCACAAGTTATTGATACTGTAATGTCTAGATCAGTATTTCAATGATATTTGTTTCCCCTACAATTTTTGTTTGGTCATTGCCAAATTTTGTATCTAAAGATTTTCTAATTTTATGACATTTATTTAAAAAAAGAAAAATAGAAAGAGAGACATAGGAGAGAATTAAAAATGTAAGCTCCTAAATTTTCCTTGTGTGTTATGTGAATTTTACCATTTTTAAAGTTGGCCATTGTATTGAATAAAAAAGTAATGAATAGACTTATGGACAACTTTTTTCTATATAATAAAACATTTCTTCTCCTGATGTTTTCATTCCACAAGAATATGTTTGTCATAAGGGTCCAAATGGGGTAAATAAATTGGGATCAAGGACAAGTCTGTTTAAGTGTTGAAATTGCAAAGACTTCATTAAAAATTGCCTAAAAGCCCCATTATTGTTATTCAACTATTACTTTCATGTCACATTAGTTTCCACACAGACACTTATACAAATGGTTTATAACTCCATCTTTATTTAGGAAAAAAAACTGTAGATTGTTGTTATATCACAGGAAAAATTCCAATTAAAAGATAATAAGAATTAATTGCAAATTTTAATAAATATCAATATAATTTAATAGTTTAATTTTTTTGGTAGAAACAATATAATTTAAAAAATTAATAGTATTACTTTTAAAATGAAAATTATTATAATTATATTAAAAATTAATAGCATTATTATAATTATGAAAATTATTTTAATAAAATCTTAATTTTTTTTTAAATATTTGTATATATTGTTATATTTGTTATAATATTATATTTATATTTATTAAAATATAAGAGTCAATATTTTAAATTAATTACAGACAAAAGTGTGCATTATAATAAAAATTCTTTTATTAAAAAATATAATCATTCTCCAAACTTATCCTTGTCCCTTTTTGAAGGAAAAAATAAAGTAGAAAAGTCTATGGTCATAGATAACTTCGAGCCTTGTCCCGTGGGACATGGCTGCAATATGAACAAGAAGCTGCAAGTAACAGCTTCGAACTTTCCTGTTCCATCACCTTGCATTGGGACCTCTTTCTCTCCTCTAGCACCCGTGAAGTTCCCATTGCCTGCTGTTACTTACGAAGCTGTAATAACATGAACTTCTCCCGTCCCGTGATGTCCACTGTCTGCCACTATGAATAACGGCAATGACATTGCAATTGGAAACATTGAAAAGTGACTGTAATACAGCTTTTGTTGGAATGGAAGTTATCGAAGTTACTTGCGTGAAACTAGCGTTAGATCTAATTTTATTTCATGGTTTCTTCTCTCTTATTCCTTTATTTCATACATAACTGTTTTTTTTCCTTTGGTTTCTTTTCCAAAACATAATAGACCAAACACATCTTCAAATCGGGTTGGGCGGAATTCTAACCCTCGATATGCTAGTAAAATTTAAAATTTTTAATTTATTTTTCTTTTATAGCTACGTCTCAATATTTGAAAAAATGATTATGAATCTATATATTTTTAAAAGAGATATTAAGATGCTCTTTTTACTATGTACCTACTTGTTCTATTAACTCAAAAAAATTGACTTCAATATTAATACATATATTTTAAAATAATTTTAATATTTTTTAAAACATGAAATTTTTTTAATACTTTACAGAAGCTTATACTATACCAAACTAAATTTTATAATAAATAGAAACTTAATATGAAATAAGCGTCCAAAAATTTAAATTATTTTCAATAACACATATAGAATAATTATAATATTATTAATACCTAAGATATATTATATTAATTATAAATTCTATTAAATTCTATTTAACACAGTATTAACTAAACTGTTAGTGCAATTTCTTTTTGAAAACAATAGATCAAATCATTAAAGTGAATGGGATGATTTGCTGTTTAGTGTTCTTTAGAATATGTAAACGTAAGGTTGTGAACCAATTTTCTTCAACTTAATTGGGTCCAACAATACGCTTCTCTTTTGGTCATTCCAGAGTTTAATTCTTGAAAATTACTAATGATTAAAGTGCCATGTGAATGAGTGCTGAGTGAAAGAAAGCAAGTCAGCGGATTAACCTTAGCAATACGTAACTTC
>JAUJEN010000105.1:0-68866 GCA_030448925.1 Citrus cavaleriei
GAAGTAATCAATCACAAAATTTAAAATAAATAAATCTAATCCTACCTGACAAGGGACTAAAGCTGCCTCACATGTATCTCAAGGCACCTATCGAGGCTTGTATCTATGCATGCCGTGGTTTCCACTTACAAAGCTTCTTTTTTCTCACTTCAATACGGATTTTCTCTTTTAAGTTCATATTTTCTCATCCTGAATTTGGCAATCACTAGTTAGCATATTTATCAAAAAAGGGAAAAAACCCAATAAAGAAGATTTAAATAGAAGACAATGACATGCAAGTTGACAAGATAAAATTGAACCTTCTTTTTGCGTTCTCCCTAATTTCTTCAAGTCGTTGTTTTGCCTTCTCTCCATGTCCAATAAACGATACTTTTCTGCTCTTTTTTTTCTTTAATGTGAACGCTGAGCCTCTTCTGCCTGTAAAAGTGTTAGCATATTTATGTCAAATAATACAACAAACAAAACTATGCCTAGTTCAATTTCCTTGAATTGCACAAACACAATGCAGCACAACAATAATTACATGAAGAGTTAATAGAAAACTTAACTGACATAATCAGAGGAAGTAGCAAAAACAATAATCACAATATAAATAGAACTTAAGCAACATAATCCATAGGCATGTGACCAGGACTGCAGACACAGAAAAGGAACTATGATTTCTAGGATAGTTCTATTGAAAATGACATTGTGGATACTTACCACAAACCAGCATAGATCATCAATACCACCACTGTGTATAAAATATTAGTTTACTTTCATGAATGCATTCAATCAAAACGAAAAAACACATAACATTAGAGATGAATGCTTCCGCTTCGAGAACTTCCACTTGTGGCCTTTTTTCTTTCTACACAATCAGTAAACGGTTCTACCATGTCAACAAAACAATAAATTATAACTAGCTATGGATGATTAATTTCACTAAATTAACAGATATATGTTCTTATTCGCGGTCTAAAACAATTATGTCTATAGGTATTGATAATAAACACTTCAATTTGTAGTCTGTACCAAAAACATGGAACTTGTTATGCGCCTAAACCCGAATCAACTTTTTGAAATCCACTAATTTAAAAACCATCAATGGTGATATAACCATTACAGGGGAGAGAAATATCAACATTGCATCACCCATTGATACGGAACCTGATAAATGTGGCCTTGAATTTTGTAATCAAGGCTGTCTGGATGCCCATTCTTCTTCCATTGTCGTTTGTATTCATCAGTCTCCCTTGAGCTTTCTCGCTCATTACACTATTATATCATCCGCAAAGCTGAGGTGAGATTCACCTTGAGTAACGCCTGGCATCTGCCCAGCATCTAGTTGATAGTTTGACATTGAACCAATAACTGCTGCTTTTACTTCTGCTCTAACAAGGACGCTTCTTTGCTTACTTTCCCGATCAGCAACATTGTGTTTCACAAGAAGAAATCTCTCTGAATTCGGTTTCTCTGCATCTTGTTGAATCGGATTTATCGCTACAAACTTCTGGCATGCCTGATGAGAAATCTTGAACAGACAGATTTCTTCAAATAAGTAGCCCCGCATTACATTCAGAAGATGCAACACTACATTCAGCTCTTTATCACAAGATGGTTGAGAACGACACTGGCGATCTCCAGTAAAATTGCTTTTTCCATAAATACATCCTTGTAACGATGTGATTTTCAGGTGATGGTGCAACTAGAAGTTGCCTGAGAAAATTCTTTTTTGTAATTCTACCGAACAACTTGCTCAGTGTTATCGTGTCTTTTCTACTTGATTGTTGGTTTGGCTAAAGAAGCTTCTTTTATCCTTGAAAACTGTGTTCTTATGATGAAAATTTGGTTAACCCCCTGAAAACTAGTGTGTTCTTATCATGTGTTTCACGAAGGATGATGTTGCTGTCTTCCTCTCCTGTTGTACCAAAAAAGTACCGTGGAGGACTTTTGCCCATCAAGAAGAAACTACTACTCACTGCCATTATTCTGTATGTTTATAACTTGCCACCACGAAGCAGAATGGTAAGGATCTTCCATAACTGTTTCTCTTCTGAACTGGAAAATCAGCTTCCTTGAAGATGAGTTTATCTGAAGGGCCAACTTTTATCAGATTGCACCGAAGGATCTGCCCATTCAGGATTGAGAGAAGCAGTGTCCAAATTTGTATCATCCGGTTGGAACAAAGGAATGGGAATTTTGGCTTTTGTAACCAGCTGTTGAATTACAGCAAAGGAAGTTTTGAGCGCTTCTTCACTGCTTTCTTCCTGCTCAACATCAACATCCGACGAGATCATTATTCAAGAGGTGGTTGACTAGCCTGATCCTGGTAATACTCCAGCTTAATTCTTGATGAACATGAATTTTCTCTTAAGGTAAGCTTTCTCCCACTCTTATGAAGTTTCCAAAAGAGCCTTCCATGACCTCACAATCAGAACCATCGTATCAGATGAACTACTCAAACAAACCATAACGACATACAGGGATATTTATCAGATGCTTACTTGCACTTTGATATCCCAAATGCATAATTTTTTCCTAACAACCCGGATATTCATCATCGCCAAGTCCTCAAATTTATTAGCATGGTCAGGAGCAGGACAACTTTTGCTAGAAGAGGAATCACTCATCCATTTCAGAACACCCCATCTTCATCATCGCCAATGCTAATTATACCTCTAAACCGAAACTTTTGCCCTCATCCGAAAGCACTAGAACCCAATTTTATGTTGCAAAGACTGAACGTCGATAAGAATAACATTATCTAATCTCTCACTGTCAACATCAATGAGAACAACATTATCAAGATTCCTTTTCCTCTCACATCCATTTAGAGTTCGCTTCCTCGGCTGTTTTGTAGAGAATGATCTCAACCCTCCTTCCTCTCATTTTCATTCGCCACGCTATGAGAGAGACAAAATATAATCTAGTTTAGGAGAAACATAAACGCGAAACACGTATTAAAAAGCAATACTTAATCAAAAGACAACCCCGAACCATCAAAACACAATCAAGAAACCCTAATTTTCGAATACAGATTATTGAACGCGAAATGATAAGATTCCTCGAAATTCCCAATAGGAGAAAAAGCCAGAACTTGGAATGAAACAACCATCGCCAATAATTAAAAGCGATAATTAAAAAAAAAAAGAAATTTTTAAATAAAGGAAAATAGACATTAAAATCAAGCAAACGAACTATTATTTACGGTGGTGACGAATCAGAGTTTCAAAAGGAAAGAGATTTCAGACGCTTCTAATTCTAAGTAATATATGGCACGGAGAGTTTTGAAAATTGGAAACAGGGCAAAATATTTGTCCAGTATGCGATGAAATTATCAAATTTGTGGTGGCGCTCATTGTCATAACCGGAGATACGCCATTACGTACGCTAAACTCAACTTATCAATTTGGGTGCATTGTCATGGTGAGTACAGCACATGACGGACGAATAAGATGCGTAGTTAACTATTTTCCCTTGGTCTGTGATTGGATGGCTGACAGTCGCGTGACGGTAATTTTTTCCAACCAAATTCTTTATTAATTTGTGTTATTTTAATCAGGTACAAGTCAATGGTGTGTGCGTCATACCCCGGAGGATTGACAAAGTTTTAAAAGCTGCTAACAACAACTAGGAAATTATTCAGCATTTTCCATGCATTCTGTATACATATGTTTGCTTATATTCAATAATTTTACTTCTTAATATGAAGAAGGAAGAAGAAACAAGAAAACTTATAATTAAGGCCCTTTGGGGATTGCTTGAGAGGTTTTTAGTGATTTTTAAAATTTAAAATTTAATTTTAGCGCTTTGGTGAAACAAAAATCAAAATCAATTTTCTTATAATTAACCCATCTTACGACTCACTAAAAGAGTGAATGAAATGCATGTGATTGATTAAAATCAATTTATCCTTAATATAATTCTATAAATCTTAAAATTATTACCTAAACCCAAAATTATCCTCATTCAAATTGGAAATAAAATCAATATTTTAATAAATTCTTGTTATAATTCATCAATATAAAATTATTAATATCAATTGGTCAAATTGACCATTAAATTTCTTTTACTATATTATAAATTTAATTATCAATCGTTTAAGACATAAAAAAATTATAAATTAAATCAATATATTATAAAATTTTATTTTTAGTTAAAAATTAGTGTAATACTGGCGATTAAAAATATTGGCCATGTCACGTGTTTTATATGTATAAGTTAATTTATCTACATTATTATATTTAGTCGTTTATTTTACTACCGGCAGTTTAATAGTAAGAACTATAAACGTCATGCTTTATAAAACTTCCTTAATCTTACGAAAACAAAATTTCACCAAAACGTTAGCAATTATCTTGGCGGTTGTGTTACTCTGTGTATTACTGTGTTATTTTTAAAAGTCTGAACGTTCTCCAATTGGCCGTAAATATGATTTTATTAGAGATTGACAATGGAATTGAGGAGGGAGGAGGCGTGTGCTGTGTCGAAATCACCGATTCTACGTATATGTTTTGTTTATAAAATCTAGTCATCGGGTATTTAAGGGATTATTGTCTTTATAGAATAAAAGCAGGAGAATAGAATTAACGATCCCGATAGCAGCCCCAATTGTTGGGGAAGAATTAGGTTTTAAATTTTTTATAAATCTTTTGAAGATGTTTCTCATGTAATATATAAATTTGTATTCACAGAAATTGTCTGTGAAAATCAAAGAGTTGAACTTTTTCATTGAAGTGATTTAGAAACTCACTGAATCGCGTCATATACATGAAACTCTGTTAGATCGCGATCCCGAAATCATGTAACGTTAGGTCATGACTGTCACCGATGATTTTCAGGAGTTATATTTCGATTGATCTGTGACTTGGCGATGTGGTAAGCGGCTATATTAAAGCTTATTTAGCGAAAAATTTTTATGACGATAGAAGAAAATCTTGATACGATATGTATAAATGAAACTTCTTTTTAACACCAGAAAATAAGCGCTATATATATCTCCTTTTAATTAGCTTTTAATTTCCGAATAATCTACTAAATAAAAAGCTCATATTCTTTTTCGTTTTAATGAGGACCGTAGTATGCAAAATAACGTAAAGAGTACTTCTGTAAAGTGGTCATCGGGTATACATTAATGATATGTTGAAACATTACGAAATAGTAGTTATCTTTACTTGCACGATAGTCGGGTAATAATTAGTGCGGTCAATTAAATGGTAACTTAGAGTCGTTTGAACGTCTGATAATTAATTTATCTTGATTAGGTCACGTAATTAATGGCACAATTATTTAATTAAATCTCTTCCATTAAGATGGGCCCATTTGGTGTATGCTCGAATAATAATTAGATCGGCTAGCGATTGATTCTTTCTTCTTGGCAATCCTTTGTCACCAGCATAGATTAATTAAATTAAATGTCTCAATGTCCGATGGAATTTATCGCATCTTATTCAACAATCGCTTCTTGGTTTTCTCGTAGTCATTTTCAACATACTAAATAGTTAATGTACTACGGGCCAGGAGAATTACGTAATTAAAGTCTGAAACTTTATCGAAGATGTGTTATCTGGAAGTGTATTAATCAATAACAAATCTTCATGGTACTCATGAAAATCTTAGGGTATCTTGACAACAAGGATAATGTGTCGTGTCCGTTATTAGCTCAAATGAAATAACAATTACAATCACGAAATCATAATTAACTCAAGATTAAGACACAAAGAAAATCAACAGCACGATTTAATAAATTAAAACCCCGCTTATTTCTGACAGCGTTAAATTAAATCACCGTATGTGATCCCGTTAATGATGGGGTTGTCTTACCATCAATAAATTATACATGATTAAGACATAATCATTCAATTAATTTGATGCGATTCATACCCTAAATAAAGTCACTAACGGCTTTATTTATCAATCATGTAACCAAATTTATTTAATCATAAGATAAGCTTTTTGTATGTAATCCATACACATGATCACATAAATACATATAATAAGATTAAATGGACTTAATCTGAAATATTAATCTGAATGCAGATACCCTTTTATTTATAAAATAATCATTTATTTTATTAATCAGAAAATTGTTTATTATAATTAAATAACCGTACACATATGCAAAGAAGCGTAATTCACACAAATAACCGATAAGTTTTAGTTTCCGATTTGATTTAATCGTATTAAAAGAAAAAATTAAATAAAAGTAAGGCAATTTACAATATATCTTTTGTAAAGTTTGGATGTTATAACTTTAACTCTTGCTTTAGTTTTGTTTTATTAGATAAAAGTTTAAAACAAATATTTTTGGCCATAGGCCTTCCGAATAAAACACGATTGAGCAAGTAATTTAAGACCACAATTAGTTAACTATGCCTCTAGGTTTCATGGTATATACTGTGTATAAATACTTTAATATTTGTTATTTATACTAATATTTAATATTTAATATTTTATAATTTATTTAATTTTATTGTTTATTCATTAGCTAAAATAAAAATAAATTTAAATTTAAAATGAGAAAATAGGGAATGAAGAGAGGATCACGGATTCAGTTCATTGCTTGTCCTTCTCCAAAAAAAAAATTGGTAAAAAAAATCATCACAGTTCATTCTTTGAATGAGAAATTGGGTATAAAATCATTATTGTACCCTCCCAAATGGGAAAAATCCTTTAAATACCCTACACTCAGGAATTTCTATCATCCCTAGATTTTAAAAATGCTAATACTTACAATTAATACAATCATGATGCATGTTCTAACTACAATAACTTCTTCCTGATACAATTTGATCATGTATACTTAAATATTTTTTGTTTCTTTGATCACATATATTTCTCTATTTTTTTTAATTTTATTGCATTTTAATGCCATTTAGCGCTAATAATGAGTTTGGCATTGAATCGATTATTACTATTTGCACTAGAGACTAGAGTAGCGAAGAGGTCATGGAATATAGGAAGAAAGAAATAAGCGTACAGTTACATATGGACCAAATAAGCAACCACTTCAGACATGTAAACATTAATTATACTGAAATTGAACATTCAATCCAAGTCGAACGATTTTATATATAGATAGTAGTTTTTACGGTGGGATTTTTAAAGTGCGGAAAGTCAGAAAACTTTTAAAACCACACTAGCTTAAAAAACTACAGTTTTAGCTTTAAAATGCCAATACGGTTTAAGGTTTATTTTCCAACTTTAAAATTCTGGAGCATTTCATTTATATATATATCAATATGATAACGAATTTAGTTTTGCCAAATAAAAAAAAAAAAACCTAGGTTTTGGACCAATCAAAGGCCCTCACAAGAAGTTAAAAGCAGGCCCATCCTAGATGATAGGCCTATTTCAAAATATGGGTTAGTTTGCATGTTGAAATGAACTCAGTTTCGAAGCCCAATAATGACAATTTGTAGTGAGAGGTTGCAAAAGTTTTCACGCTGGCTCCAGTCAACATACTTGATTCTTGGTACGTTACGTACAGTCATGGGGTTTCTTTCAGTGCACCTATCATCAAATTATAAACTCCGATTCTATTTTCTCATTTTAACATAATTTACAATTTACAAATAGTACTATAGTTTGTCTTCACCCAATAAGATATATGAAGCCATGGCTTTGGTTTTACGTGGCATTCATCCAAAGCGTTCTTCGTAATAAGTAAGAATGCATGATGATGATGATGAATGATCAACAAAACTCCCCTCTTTGATTTGTGCACCAATTCATTGCTGCCTCTCCACATTGACATCACCCATGCCCTTATAAGTTTTTCTTAGAGTGGGCGACACCTACCCTCGTCTTTTTTGCACAAATATTATTTTATGAGAAACTAATTTTTATATTTTTAATCGCTTTTAAGATTGTCATGAAGGTTCATCACTTTTAAAGTACCATATTTCACGTTCTGAATACTGTCAAATGATCACATTTTTTAATTTTTTATTGATTTTTTGATCATCTGACGATACTCAAATTAGGGATAAGGTGATTTAGGCTACTGTAATTTTTAAATCACAATTACAAAATATTTGTTAAACACTTTTAGTTATGACATTAAAACCAATATGATTATATTTTGGTGAAAAACATCTATTGCTCTAGCTAATTTATTAAAATTATTATTTTTTTAAATTTTAAAATTCACATTTATCAAATTGTATCAACTTTTATTTTTACAATTTGAAGTTTAGAACTTCCGTTTCATAGCCACTAAAACTTTTAAGCCACAATACATTGATATCAAACAAGCATTAATTACATCATTAGCCCCATTTTGCAGTCAATCCCAACCTCCACGTATAAGTTGATGCATCCCTCAACGATGATGCTTTGCAAAGGTTAGATGTTGTTACTTATTGCAATTTTTTGGATAGTGGCAGAAACAATTTAAAAAGTACGAAATTGCAATACAATGGTACAATTTTCAGTGATATAGAAGAAAATATACTAAATATACATAGCCAACGATGATACAGCAAATAAGGATTTCTCACATTTACATTGATTGACACAGTGCTTGCAAGAAAATTCAATGGGATTTTGCAGTATTTCCTTCTTGGATATTATATGAGATTCAAGCATAGAGGTAATACAAGAGAGAAAGTAGAGGAATGGGATCTTTTATTTTGACTGAATGAACTGAATGAAGAAGAAGAAGATTTTGCAGCAGCTGCTGCTGCTGCTGATGAATTCAGGTTGTGCCCCATTGCTTTTGCATTCAAGAGAAGAAGCCTTATTATTAAACTTAGTACTGAAGAGGACATGGAGCTCTTTTTACAACCGCTCAATGGCCTTTGAAACACATACTCTTCTTTGTGAACACAAATTTGAAGCCAGGGAACTCAGCACCAGAGTCCTCTATTGTACTGTCTTTATTTTTTTAATGTTCTTTAATCTCCTTATGTACTGACCTTAGGCATTGTTTGAGATAAGAGAAAACTTGAGCATTTAATACAAGAGGCAATCAGGCTTACTCTTTATTGATTCTCATTTTGAAAAATATTCACAAGTTTTGACAAATGCCGCTGTACCTTACAGCATATGTAAATCCTCCCATCAGCAAATGGGTGCTAATCCTAATCAACCAATCAACCGTTCATGCCCCCACCATCAGCCAGCGGCAGAACGACACATCATGAAGCACGGTAATATCTAGAAATACTGGATAATAGGAGAAGTACAATAAAATATAAGATATGCATAGCTCTTAGTAAACCATTCATGTGATGAGATGAGGTTGCGCAGTTGCCGCTGCCTTAAGAAACCTGCATTTGCTGATTATCCTCCATGTGAGGAAGGAATCAGTGCACGCATTTAAAGAACCCCTAAGTTTTCAGTGACAAGATCCTCAGAAGCCACATGACCCTTTATTAATATAATAGTTAAATGAAGCTACAGAAAGCAAGTTTCCTTAAGACCAAGGTATTCAACTTTTCAAAAAAGTTTATGGCAGCTATCATGTAGATTTCACAGCTATTCAATTAGATAAACATTTACAATCAGAGCCGATTATTTATATTTCAAAATGGATGGTCATAATTTTGTTATGATAGTAAAGCCAACTTGGCGGTTCCAGTAATCTTGAACTTCAATAATCAATATCACTAAAAATTCCATTAATATATTCTTTTCTGGTGGATATCATATAAATTTCCATTGCGTTCTCGACGTGTTAAGGGCAGAACATTGACTGTTGGCAAGTCCAAGTAGCAGAAAAAAAAATAAAAAAATAAAAAAACAGTGATGGTGCATCACTCCTTGTGTTTATCTCAAGATACACGTATGCCAAACTAATTAATAGGTTAAATGCTTAGCCTACAGGGCTGATCTTATGAAGATGATGACTGTTAGCTAATGTGAAGTTTGCATCATAGCTCATGCTCCTGGCAAGTCCAGTTTTCAATGTCACCGAAGCAGATTGAAATGCATAATTCAATGTACATCAGCAACATAGAGTTCAAAAGATACAGTCTTGTACATAGGATGGGATGAGTTACTTAATTACTAATGTGGGACTCCATGATCCTTTACCGGGACGAAAAGCCACGTGGCAGTACCCTGAAAAACTACTGCCCCACCAACCAATAATTATAAAGCCAATCATGTAGGTGTTGAAGATGATATTGGAGTCATGGAGTACGAGCATATAATTCTGAAAAAGGAAACGCATTTTGTCCTGCCTTTATCTCTTTCCATTCCCATTTGAGTTGCTTGCTTTAGGATTTCAATACGACATCATCCTCTCAGCATTTGGTCAAAAAGAAGGATCAAATCACTTTCATTTAGATTATTAGAACGAGATTTTGGTTGGACCGTTTCCAATGGGAAAGAAATAGGTGGATTGGCTTTGCTGGTCCACATATCACAGTCGTGTTTAGTTGGTAAAATAACATAAACAATACCCCAATAGTCTATTTCCCATTTGGGTTCTGAATGGGACCAGAGAACCAAATGAAGAAGCTCCCAACAGTTTCTTTCACATGTGTAAATGAGTTGTCTAACTTCAAAAAAGCACGACGTTCAACAAAATACTAAATGGGATTTTCAAAAACCAAACCCATCTTTTTAATGCACGTCTCCATCTGAAATGAAGTTCAAAATTCATTCACATCCAAATCTGGTTGAATGTGGAAAAATTAAGTCATGATTACCTACAAATAAGCTGTCGCCAATGCTGCGGGTCCTTCTGCTTAAACGGAGGAATTTAAGAGTGAAGGTTGGTACCTTCACTCACCAATCAAAAACAAGTAAACAATTCAATGATAGTTTTTTTCCCCAACCAAATAGTTCTTCCAAATAGTTCTTCCAACTAGGTTTCTGACTTGTTATTTGGCCCTTTTGTTTAGTTCTGTTGATTGTTGAGAGTAGTTACTTTATATTTGTGGACGCCAGTCCAAAATAAATGTCAAACATAATTTCCAAGTCGTGTGTGACCAACATAAAATAAATTCAAGGAGCTAATTGGAAAGAGATTGATAAAGATGCCAGAAGATTGAATACAGCATTAAGTAAACTATGTACACAAGTTAAAGCTGACTATTCCATGGCGTCATTACACATAAATTTCCTTCTCTGCTTTCAGGTCTCCAACATCAGATTGGATCCTCAGAAAAGAAATAGATGTTTAAAAGGGGCAAATGGGGAAATTTACAAGAACTTTGAGCTGTCTCAACGGCTTCTTCCATATACCACCTTTGAGAAATGACAGGGCTCCTAAGTTTAAGTTATTCTTCAGTCAGATCAAGGTTAAAAGGCAAGAATATTGTGAAATTAACCTAGGTGGGGGTGGTTTCTATGTACATCGAGGTGAGCTAAATAAAGTTCATCATTCCTCAGGAACAGGATCTAACCAAGCCAAAGTTAACAAAAGATCTGGACTTGAATAGACCACCAAAAAGGAATCTAGTAGGAGAATCTTGTGATGCTGGTTTTAGGTCTTCGGGGTTGCCCTTCACCTTAAGTATAGTCTGGCCAATTGACTGTCGGATGGAATCAATTATTTTAGCATCAACAGGATACCCGGATGCACCACCAACATAGAAAGTATTGACAGCTTTGCCTGATTTAGTTGCAACTTCTGCTCTAGTTACCGTGAGGCTATTTTCCCGGAAGATGCGTGTAACATTGGATAGCAGTCCAACTCTGTCTGTGGTGCATAATTCTAGCTTCAATCCCTGAACATGGAACAAACTAATCAATGGGAACGTTCAGAAAGATTATGTTTCATACTTTCATTGGGCTGTTTTCTTGAGTTGTATTCGTTAAGCAGAAAAATTCATGTTAACTTGTCAAAGCACATTGTCATTGGCAGATACACGTAAAAGAACATAATAAGACACAGAAGCTGTTGACAAAGATGAAAGATTCTTGCCTACAGAGTGTCTGCAAGCATGGTTGGATTATGACAACAGAAAATGATAATCACAAAAAAAAAAAAATATTTATTATACAGTTATTCTCAAAATCCTCCCAATTTCTAAATGAAGGGCGACTTGAAATTCAGTAAGAGATGAGGCTAGATAATTAGTTTGTTTAAAAAAAAAAAAAGCACCATTCAGTAAATCAATGGAACTTCTCTGCGTAAAATTTAAAACTGTAACTCCCAAATTCAAATATGTGATTTTGCGCTGACCTCAGAAACTCTTCTCTCAATAGCTGCTTTTAGACACTGTATCACTCTCTCTCTCTCTGCATCCGATTTCACAGGGGATCCATCTATATGCCTGATAAAGTATTCCTACAAAATCATCCCATTCAAAAATTAGAAATAACGAAACTAATAGAGATCCAACACATTTCTTTATCCGTAGAATCACGTAAATTTTTTTTTAAAAAATACCTGATATGCTTCTGGTCCCTCAGCATCAATATTGGCGTGAAAAACAACATACTGCATATCTGTCAAAGTGCAAACTGTATCAAAGAGAAGCTTTGGCCTATCTTTACTCGTAATTGTAACCACTGAGTAATCTTTGTCATAACAATTAACAACATTCACATTAGGCCTTTGCTTTTCATCCAAGGAATCATCATCGGTGCCAGTACGTTCATAGTCCCTATCAGCAAACATCATTTGGTGAAGCCTCCTCTCAGTGTGGGTGACATCTTGTGAAACCTCAGTCTTGGCCAACCCAGATTTGTTGCTCCCCTTAAGTACATTACATAAAAGCTCCTTAATCACAGAAAGCCTCTCTGGGTCAGTGATTGCACCCCCAGTTTCTTCATCAGTCACTTGCATCAGGGCTGCAGCCCTTCTGTTGTGAGTCCACACCTCTGCACTCACTACATTGCATTTAAGGTGAGTGAGAACAGCACTCACTTCAGAAAGTAGCCCTGGCCTGTCACTTCCAGTTAATTCTATTGCTGTGTGGTCCATCGATTGTTTAACCCCAACAGACCTCATTGAAGATGCAAAGCAAGCTTCTGGCCCAAGACACTGGAAGAGAAAGGAAAAATACCCGAATAATCAGTTGCCTGTGAAACATACCACAGGGAAAAAAAAAAAGACAACACCACATACAACTCAGCTCACCTTTCTAATATAATCTAGAATCCCTTCATCAGTAATCTTGTTTCCATCTTCATCAGTAACATTAAAAACTGTTCAAATAAGAAAAACAAGAACACATGAGACTTTATCTTCATAGTGAAAAATGAAAAAAGCTATAAAGTTTAGAGGGGTGGTGTTTGTCAGGGAGAATCTTACCATCCATAAACCAGCAACCATCAGAAGATATGTAGGCTTTAGTTACAATAAGGTTAAGATCCGTAAGAACTTGCACGACTTCGAGAAGTATTCCATGTTTGTTAGCACTATCAACCTGCAGAACCACAAACCGGAATGAGTACCAAAAAGCCAAGATTTGTTGTTTAAAGAGTACCCAAAAAGCAAAGAATAAGAGCTAATACCCGTATGACAGTTGCATTCTTGCAGGCTTCATTATCAATCACAACCCTGACAAAAGGCCCATGTACAAAGTGGTGTAAATCGCAAAGTCTATAA
This sequence comes from Citrus cavaleriei, assembly GCA_030448925.1. Taxonomy (NCBI): domain Eukaryota; kingdom Viridiplantae; phylum Streptophyta; class Magnoliopsida; order Sapindales; family Rutaceae; genus Citrus; species Citrus cavaleriei. The sequence continues at coordinate 13,493 of JAUJEN010000105.1, forward strand.
ATTTTTTCACACTTGAAAAAAGAGAGTGGGAGGGGTGAGAGGGTGGCTTTATCTGTAAGAAAAGAATTTGAGGTTGTGTTGATACCTGGGTGGATTCATTCTTCTGATGAGTTTCTCATATTCATCATCACTGTCATGTGAATAGCTCATGCTCAGCTCTGAGGAGAGAAAAGAAAATGGAATTATTTCAGATACAGAAACAGGGATAATACAGACCAATAACAGAACAAAAGGAAAGTAAAGTTTACAACTGAATCGTCACGGCCAATCAAAAAAGAGATACTTGAACTTAAAAGGCAAGAGTAAAAGAAGAGAAATTTAAGCAAATAACCCTTAAAAGGACTTCTTACAAACATCTTCGGATTCAGAAAACTGACCCACCCACCCACCCACAATGAAGAGCTCAAAAACTCTGTAACAGAACCCACATACCAAGGAAGCACCAATAGAACACAAGCACACAAAAAATTGTCTGAGCAAAGCTTTCAATTAAAGGCCTCAAAGACCACCAACTTAACAGAAACACAAAAACCAAGATATATTAACCAAAAAGAATAAAACTGAAAATAAAGAAAACCCAGAAAGCACGAGAAACAAAAACAATGTTAACAACGAAGTTAGCACCTACCCATTACAATTCTTCAAAGTGAATTTTGGTTTTTTTTTTTTTTTTTTTATCTTCTCTCTTTTCCTCTCTTGCAACAACACAACACAACGCAAAAGCCTTTGCTGTTCTAATTGTATATTTGTTGAATGAATATAAACATCAACAAAGTAACACTACATAAGTATGTATATATATACACGCGCAGGCACAGGGCTGACTGTATTAGAAGAGATCTTATTAGTACGGGACTCTCTTGATCCCTCTCTCGTTATGGAAACTAAAATATTTTATGAATATTTTATTACCATAATCAATTAAAAATATCCCCGATGACTCATTCGTTTACTAATCAGTCACCAGACACGATGCTCCAAAACCGAAAATCAATTCAAAAGCACCCCCACCACACACACTCTGACACTTATTTTTAATTTTAATTTTTTTTTTAATCTTCGTATTCGGTTGTCTATTTTCAGTATATATTTGGCAAGTACCCAAAACGGGTAGATGTCAGCAATTCTAAGACGATCGAGGCGTATATTAGCCGCTCTCCCGAGATTATGCTATTGTACGCTGGATGCGTGGCGTTTGTGTGGGAGAATTAGGCACGTGATGGAAAATGTCTTGGGGGTAGGATTATGATGTTCCACGGTTTCTGGAGAGGCCGATTAAGGATGCGGGATTCGGGAACAGGCGGCAGATTACGAGTGGCTAATTAAAGATTTTCGAATTGGCACATTTTCCTGTTAACACCTATAAGTTAGGCCTCTGATTCTACTCTTTAGGGTGGTTGAGGGGCTGTCCCTGATTTAGACCGGTCAATTTTGTGAAATATTATCTTTTTCAATTAATTATTAGTTATTACTATGTTTTTAAACAATATTATCTTTTCGTTCATACTTTGTACTATTCAAAACAAATTGCATTGGTTAATCAATTAATGAGATGAATGCATGGTTCAAATAAAAGTCAATTTTTAGTTAAGGTTAAATGGGCAATAGTTACTAATAGACCTTTAGTTCAATGTGAGAAGTTTTACACTTATAATATTGAGTGTAAAGGTTCGATTCTCCATAAGAGTTTTATGGGGGTTAATTTGATCTTTCAATTATCAGCGTAATTGAATGAAAGATATATTCTTTCTGAAATGTGAGTGGGTAAACTCGAATATTAGAGAGGATTTAAAATATAGTCTTGATTAATGTATGTAGCGGTGACAGTTATATAGTATGATTGTAAATATTAATTGTAATATATGATGTAATATCAGTAACATCTCTGTATAACAGACTTAAAAAAAAAAAAGACAATAATTTGTATAACTTAATTTTTTTAATCTATTGGAATGAATATCTAGTTATAATTTTCTTCTCAACAAATAAGATTAAATGAAACATATAATATAATTAGTGACAAATTTAAGATGTTGCACAAATTTTTTTATTTTTTCGTCCTTTTTAAATTCAAATACTTTTTTATTGTTCTCTCTTAGTTATGTGGAATTTGAATTTAACTTGCCAATCAATACTCAAACAAATATTATTAAAATATGACATGTTGAGATATAATTCTAGTTAACTATCTTGTTCTCAACGTGATTTTATTCGGTCTTAAGAAGACAGCCTAAATGATTTTGTCTATCGATGATCTGTCTTATCACGAAAGTAAAAGGTCAAATTTTTGAATTCCCACACCGACCTAGATTGATCGACTATAATGTGGGAGGAGTGGGGTGCATAGCAATTGAAAAAAGAAAAAGAAAAAGAAAAATTAGTTGCAAAAATTAAGATCTTCATTGGTAAGTCAAAACCTCATATGCATGTTTCTCTAGAAACTTGAAGTTTTTTGAGCAAATTTTTCATTTATAAAACCAAACACGTTGAAACGATTATTTGTTCCATGTAATGTCACAATTACATCGAGAAGGTGAGGCACTTGTAAAATCCATAGGATGTCAATTTATTGCCAGCTTATATTTTATGATATATAAGCTGCATGAAATGATATAATGTGCGGTTAATTGTTTAAAACGTGACCTTTAAATATCATTTTTAATAAAACTACTGCATACATATAACGATTAACGACCACAGCAATAAAATTGGCAAAAATACACAAACAGTTTAAATTAAAGTATCGCAACATAAGTTAAGCACAAATTTAGAAAGGGATCACAAGTGAAATCAACAGGGAATCGGTGGAATTGGCAGTCAATCAAAACTGAGATCGGCATCGTGTACCTTTCTTTATCTTATTTTTATTGTATCAATACTTTGACTTTTTCTCTGAGGATATTATTATATCCCGTACAATAATTGAACAGATACATAACTGTTCTTTCTCTCAATTTCATCGAAAATTTTAATTAAAAAAAAATATGGAAAGAGTATAACACTATGGTCGGTTTGAATCAAATGTACGAGACCAGGCAACGGATTTGTAAATCTCATGTCACAGAAAGCTCCCATTTAAGTATATTTGTAACCGTTGCGTTTTTACTTAATTTAAAAAAAAAATACAGTAGCTAAAATATTTGGTAAGTAAAATTAACTATGAAACAAATATTACAAATTATTCTTAAACTTGTTGTTACGCTATATCAATTTATTTGGTGGATGGCATATATACCCCGTAAGCACTTTCAAATCTTGAATCTATCAAGTTATTCTTTGAACTTTAAAAAAAAAAAATTTAAAAAAAAAACAAAACAAAATGGTGTAGTAATTAAGGCACGGTGGATATAAATGCCAGCACATGGTGGTCGAGAACCGCTTGGGTCAATATTAGTGTGAGCGCATACACGCGTGTCTTACGGTGGATGCCGGCCTCATGTCCGCTGCACGTGGCCCCATCTCTTGCTAATCAACCTTTACTACTCATTTATTAATTAATATATTTATATTCCCAATTTATTTAATTAATAACCCATAATCCAATTTCTGTATTGGGTTATGCACTCCTTAATTTGCTGTAATATGTTTGGAGAAAATTCATACTTGCCGCTTGGTCTTTGATTATATATGGGAAAAATATTATAGTATTAAATGTTAATGCCCACCATAAAATTAAGTATTTATACGTATGGCACAATTATGTGAAAAATATGACTCATCATAAATAATATTAAAAGTGTGAATTAAACAAATTAATACCCGCCGTAGAATTAAGTATTTGTACGTACGACACAATTACGTGAGATTATGACTCATTGTACACAATATTAAACTTGTGGATCAACCAAATTGTTGAGTACGTAAAAGCACCAGGTCGGCCATGCTACTATTTCCGCCCTGGTATGGCTCACCTCAACCAAATGGTGCAAGCAGAGCGTGGAGGCGAATGTGGCCCGACCAGAAACAAGTGCCCGACCAGAGACAAGTGCCCAACCAGAGGTATATGCCGATACTGCGTTTCTGGCGAACACGATCCCACGTGGCGTTGCACTTTTCAGGAGCATTCAATACCCCGCGTCTACCCATGATGTAGCAATTAAAGCTCCATAAAAGACCACTACCCGAAAAAGGAGGAGGGAAGACAGAAGGGGAACGTGGAATAATGGCTACAAAAGGAGGAAAAACCGATGAGGAAAGGGAGAGACAAAAAAGTAAGAGAGGAAAGCAAAATACTTTTTTCTACAAACTCGAGAAAGTTAAAACCTTTCTTAAATCAATTACACTTTTCTAACAGGGTTTCTGGCAAACTACGATTTTTGATGAACGCAGGTCTAATAAGAGAAAGGAAGGGAATTCTACCTCAGTGATTCGAGCAACAGCTGACAACACAAACGTTGGTGAACGAATCTGGTCGGTCCTAAAGCGAGCAGATTTCGGCATCAACACAAATAACATCTCTTTATAACATCACTCAGTAAATCATTATTCCTCAGTTCTACTCTACCTACAATACATTGGTTGTAAATCAAATGAAAAGATTCAAAACGAGAAAATAAAGTACAAGTGTCTAGTCGAATTGTTTAATGAGAGTACTTGTAATCGTACGTATTGACAAAATGCGGAAGTTATTTGAGGATTAGGTATGCATTACGTACGTACGTGTTTGTGCTGCTTTGATCAATCATCAATCCAAATATAATTTTTTTATTAAAAAAAAAAAGCATGATTTACGCAACAGCGGTTTCCGAAAACTCCTTTGATGTCGGAATATTTTGGTGTAAAATTGGTGTCTTCCACCCATATTTCGGTCGGCGCGATTAAAGTGATTGATTTGATTGATTGGGGCGGGCGGCGTTGGTGCTGCATCTACGCAAGGGGCACAAATTATAAGACATCGTGTGTGTTAACATGTGCAAATCCAAACGAGCCACATTACTCAACTCCCGGAATTTGTCTCGGCACTTTGACGAACAACAAAACAAGTGGAATGCGACTGCAATTTGCAAAATTAATGCGACATTCGTATATGCAACGCGGTACCAGTGCTAGCGTAACCCCCTGGCCATTCGTTCGAGTGGCGTCCTAATATGCAGCCATCTTTTTTATCTTTTAGCAAAATGTATGTAATGCGCGCATTATCTTACCTAGCCCTAGGCTGCCCCTCTTGGAAACGACATTTCTTTATAATAGCCAAAACGTTTCATTTTGATTAGTACATGTATAAAAAGGTGTTTTATCATGAGTTTATAATTGAAACATATAATGGATTGAGAAAAGAAAAGGATGCCATTTTGTTGTGTATCTATGTTTTTTGCACTAAACCAAGCAAGACGAGAAGTGATAAGGCAACTTTGATGGCACGGTGGGCGCAACCCCACTTTGTGAAAAGCAGCCAAATAAAAATCATAACACTTATCTTGATTTGATATTTTAATGGAATCACTAATATATATAATGAAGTGGTTGATTTTATTTGTGAGAGTATTTAGTGTTCACATTTCTTCACTCTTTATCTATTCATTACTTGTCACATGTCTAAAAATATTACAGAAGTAATATTAACCAATGAGTGAAATAAAAAATGACCAATGCTTCTAAAACACCCAAGACTCTCTCTTTATATAATAATCCACTCAATTTTTTTAATATAATTTTATCGTCAATAATTTAAGAGTAATGTTATACTAACTTTACGTATCATTATAAATGATATTACATTCATTCATTAGATAAAATAATGGTCAAATAAATAATTTTACATGTTAGGAAATTTCATCGTCTAATTAATAATTTATACACAACTTGTTATTAAATCTTTTAATTAAGACTTTCACTTGAAAAACGTAGAATTATTGATGGACATTGATGAGTTCTTTTTTTAAGAGATATCATTCAAATAACGATAAACCGCGTGCAACAGCAATCCACGATTGGAATTGATGAACCCATCGGCTTGACAAAACCACGGCTAACTACTAATAACTACCATTCTAACTGTCTTCCACAAAGCATCATCAGCGCTACAAGTTAATTAGACAACTAATCGCGGTTAACTGTAAGCTTTAAATTCATTAATACACCTTACTTCAGCTTTCAGTCAGCGGTCAAAGCGGCCCGGACTGACGATGTCACAGAGAGCGAGGTGGTATGTGTTTCTTTAATTAATTTTTAACTAATTTTTTGGGGACAAGCCAAAGGTCCACGTGACATGCGGCAGACGAGTTATCAGATTTACATGTGGAGCCAGCATGGCAGTCACGCACGTAACACATGCGAGTCATAATATTCTTTTCTTTTCTTTGTTCTTCTTGGACTTAAATAGTAAAAGAAAAAAAAAAAACAAGTCTTAACTATGTTTTTTTTTTATATAAAATAATACGAACTCAGAGTCGCAGAGGTCTCATGGAGCAGCCGAAGGGGCGTTCTCATTTGTTGCCAATTCATCATCCACATAAGAAAAAGCTAAAAAGTTTAAAGGTGGGGGGTGCGATTTTGACGTTGGCAAATGGTCCCTTTTCTTTTTTTAGTTCATTATATGTATAAAAATATTAGATATTTTTGGATGTTGAGCACAGTTTGGATTGGAACCCGCTTTTTAGGATCTGGGTCCATTTTCCGGATAGTGGACCCAATGTTGTTGGAACCTGCTAGAGGTATATGAATTTAGTTATCCATTTGTTTTGTTTTTTTTTTTTTTTTTTTTACATTGGCACAGGTTACATATAAAATCCAGGGCAAAAAAGAAAATAAAAATAATAATAATAAAAACTAGTATTCAAAATCTCTAAAATCCTTAAGAGCCCATGCTTCCCGCCAAATTTATTGAATAAAAAGTTGTTGTTTATAGTCGAGTGACAGTTTTATTTTTGGGACAGAAGCCAGCGGCGTTTGGAATTATTAGTGTTTAGTTGGGATGCGAAAAGAAAGGCAAAGGGGAGAAGAAACAGAGACGCAAAAGGTGGGGGTCCCCGAACGCAAACAGAGTCGGGGTTCTGCCGCAGCACAAACAAAGCGCCCACGGCCGTATCAAGAAGATTCAAAAACGCGCCCACGTAATAAATGAAACGACAGTTCGACCCACGTCGGGTCGGTCCCCACGCCGACCACACGCCATCTTGATTCTCCAAAGATCCTCTACCCGTTGATTGGTATGATTGATAGGGAGATTGATAGATACACTGAAATCTGAAAAGCATGCAAGTTGGTTTCTCTGGTGACAGCTGGCTGAGAAAACGAGGCTTGATTTTTAATTAATTAATTTGACGGCTGATTTCCGTTTTGTTAATTTCCAAGAAATATTTTTTTACTTTTACCAAATCTCGTTTATTATTCAGAGACGCAGTACACGGTCGTCTAGTAGCAAGATTCGTCGCAGTACTGGCAGGGCTGGTCTTCGAGTCTCGAGTCTCGGCTCTTCAAAAATCAAAATCAAAATCAAAATCAAAATCAAATGCATTATAGGTCTTAGTCTAGACCGTAGGCGTAGCTACTCTAAATAAAGCTTTTGCAGTGTTATGGATACGGCCACAGATTCTTTTTCAGCTTTTCTTTCTACGTAAAAACAAGTTCTCCGAACCCCTCGCCCCCCCAAAAAAACAAAGTTTGCAATTAAAAAAATAAAAGGAGTTGGGTATTATTATTATTATTATTATTATTATTATTATTTTCTAATGATAGCTCCTGCTAAGTTACACTATCGTTAGTCCGTTACGTACATGTTACTTACCATGTGACCATGTGTTTGACAATCAGAATTGTGTAATTTACGACCAAATTTGTGTTCATGTCGCGCTCATTTAACTAGTGACAAATTTATATATTTGAGTTTTGTACGATTAAATTTAAGAAATTACATCTTTTTCATTAAGATTCTAAGTCAGTAAACCGTTTAAAAATACAGATAACTAACTAACACACAAAGAAACAATTTTATTTTTTTATTTTCGTAAATGTTAGCGTGTAATGTTGCAATCAATAGATGAGCACGACAGACTGCTTGTTGATGCTCCACCTATAAAACTACTTTTCACTTAGGGTGCGTTTGGAATTAAAATTGGACAGCTGTAACTTTTATTAAAATGTTTGGTAAACACTAGATGTTGTTGATTGAAAGTTATATTGATATGATTTTTTATTTGTATGATGAAAAATCAATTATATCTTTAATAATTTTATTACAACTGTAGTTTAAAAGTTACAACATCTCAATTTTAAATAGAACCTTAATTAGGTGGCACGACATCTCCATGCATGTAATTTTTTTTTTTTTGGTGCAAGAAGATGTATGCACATCATTTTTCTGGGTCGTTGTAAAGGCTTTTAAAATAAAATTAAACACTTTTAAAAATATATATTTAAGGTGTTGGATACTTGGATCTGTGATTGTGAGTGTATGGACCCTAATTCGCAATTAATATCATTGCTGATGCATTTCTGGATTAATGACAATTTTCATATATTTATATTATGTAAAGGTAGTGTAATGCGTAAAGTTTGTATTGCGAGTTTTCGACAACATAAGAGATTAATGGTGCGTTTACTTTGGGAATGGGGTGGAATGGGAATGAGAATGGGTTGGGAATGGGAATGAGATTTCAATGTTTACTTGGCAAAAATAAATGTGAATGAGAATGTGTTGGAATGCCATTGATGTGTTTAATTGGCAAAATAAATGGGAATGAGGAATGAGAATGAGAATCAATTTACCACAATACTCATAGTATTAATAATTAATAAAAATAATTATTTTATCATTATTAACAATATTATCATTATTGTTGTTGTTGTTATTGTTATTATTATTATTATTAAAAATAATATTAACAGTAATTAATAATAACTAAAATAATAAAGTTAATAAAATTTAATAATATTAATAATAATAATATTATTAAATTTTATTAAATTTTTATTTTAGTTATTATTAATTACTGTTGATATTATTTTTATTAATATTATCATTATTAACATTATTAACATTTATTATTATTATTATTATATTTTATTAACTTTATTATTTTAGTTATTATTAATTATTGTTAATATTATTTTATTAATATTATCATTATTAACATTTAATAATAATAATAATAATATTATTTTTACATTTTTTTAATTTTATTTTTTTTGTTATTATTAATTACTGTTGATATTATTTTATTAATATTATCATTATTAACTTTATTATTTTAGTTATTATTAATTATTGTTATTACTATTTTTATAATAACAATAATAATAACAACAATAATAATGATAATATTGTTAATAATTATAAATTAATTATTTTTATTAATTATTATTTTATCATTATTTTTATTGTTAATAATGATAATATTAATAAAAATAATAATAACAATAATTAATAATAACTAAAATAATAATGTTAATAAAATTTATTAATAATAATAATTATTATTATTAATGATATTTAAAATAATAAATTATTTGTGATTTGAACAAGGGTAATTTAGGAAATATGAAAAAATTAGAAGGATAGAAAAGTAAATATATGTTTCATTCTCATTCCCACATTTTCATTCTCAACACTCCACGGAAATGAGATTCTCATTCCTTATTCCCAAATTATGTGGGGCTCACACATTTTATTCATATTCCCAAATCATATTTTACCAAGTAAACATAGATTTCATTATCATCTCTTCATTCTCATTCTCCGAACCTGTAAGTAAACACACCATAAGAGTTTGCGATATGTGAAAGCACCACTAAAAATGGAACGACGGAAATATCATTAATTTGAGATAACGTTGCTAGTGCTATTCACGTTCAAAAAGATACTTAAATGAACATGTTGAAGAATTTGATCTTTTCCTTCAATTCATCTTCATAATAATTCACCCTATAAAACTATTTAGCTAGCCCTACTACATACCATCATGAACCCTAATGATGAGAGAGAGACACACTAACAATTCGGGTGGATTGAAAAGCACGTCACTCGAGATTCAAAGAGTACAATTGTACAACAGCCACGAGAAAAACATAAGGCAGCGTACAACAACAACAACAGAATTATAGGGAAGCACTAACAACCAAATAATGAGTACCATTCATATTAGTTAACTATAAACTTCGTGCCCACCTAATTAGCTTTTAAAACAAAATATAATATACTAATTAAATCTGACTTTAATTTAACTTGCTTGGCATGAAAGCTACACATGGATAGTCGTTTGCTAAAAAGATTTGTTAGTTGAGACTTGAGAGGTTGGTAAACGCCAGGATAAGATCTACCTAGCTAATTCATAATAATTATTAAAAGCAAAACTATGTAACGAAACGCTTCGTGCATGGCATTTGACATCGCCGAGATGTGTGTCTATATATGTAGCTAGTTAGGTTTCACGGCATGGAATTAATTTCCACCGCCAGCCCTCAGAATTAAAGGGAAGCTTCGTGCTTTTTAATTACTGTTTACTGGTGATGTATATCAAACAGCCATCACTTTCGGTACTTGATCTTCATTCAGTGAAGAAAGAACATTAAATGTGTGCTATGATCGCGACAACGTAACGAGAGAAATTAAAATGTAGCATGAGCTTCATCTTGCACACCAACATACAATGTTATCAATCGGCAAAACGAACAAAAAATTTCCAATGGCTTAATGTGTTTTCTTGATTTGGTTCGCGGGTACTATTGAAATAAGTTGACTCAAAAGCAACTCATATGGCTAGGCATGGGGAGGAGATGAATAGAATTAAGATTGGCTGTTGGACTCAGACATGTTAAGCGTTAAACCATTAATAGGGAAGGTAAAATTGTTGAAATGTCATTGAATTTTTTGTAGCTGGCTTTTGTACATTTGCCAGCTTTGATATGTTTACGCTAACTACATTTTCAGCAGATACAATGCCGTGGCCAATGTCAGGCCACTTTGTTGCTGATTATTCCATGCCTCTGTGAATTCTGGTTCGGGTGGCCGACATCTAGCATTTACTTAATGAAAAAGCTAGGTAAAAATATTGGAACAAAAAAAAAAAAAAAAACAATTGAAAGCCCGTTTATTGGAGAACATGTTTCGGTAATCCGTAATGGCTAGGCTTCTGTTCACAATTCACTAATACTGAATCAGTATCATCTTTTCGAAATTTAAAGAGCCCTGTTGTGCATTTAAAGATGCTTTTTCAGAAGAAAAATGTTTCATTATCTCATTCAAAGTTCCAAACTAAAGTTCTCCTTCGCTGAAATAATTTGTAAATGATGCATTTTCTTTGGCAGACGGAGGTATGTAACCGTCTACTATTGTTCAGCGTCTAACACATCTATTTTTATGCAATGGGCGTAATCAAGATACTAGTGAGGTGCATTTAGAAAATTCATCCAAAGAAAAACAAAGGCATCGTATATTTGATCAAATACAATGCCCAAGCACTTTGGGCTGCCTTTCTTTTACAGCCTTCACCTCATCTTTAGGAAGGAGTGGTTGTATCTAAACCCCTTAATTTAACCCTCCATCCCCACTTTTCTATTAAACCTCATATCGTGCATTTACTTAGTAGTAGAAATTGGTTGAAATCAAAATGGATTGGAATCGAAATGGCCTTAAATCAAGATGGAGAATGAGAATAAGAATAAATTAGTTATTTTAACTATATGAATTGTATTGCCATTGATAGTAGTAGTAGTAGTAGTAGTAGTAGTAGTAGTAGTAGTAACAAGATAATTTGTTTAATGTTTAAAAATATCTATCATGAATGAATGGTTAATGTTTAAAAATAACAAGATAATTTGTTTGATTTCAGACTAAAAAAAAAAGGAGGGGGGAAAAAAAGAAAAGAAAAAGAGGTTAGGGACTCATCCACTTCTGTCAATTCAGATAATTTGGGGGCAAAAAGAAGTGAGTTTTATTGTTCTTCCTTCATGGTTTCATTTTGGATATAAAAGAAAAAAGAGAGAAAAAAAGGGGCTAGAGAGAGAAGGAAGCCGTGGATTTTACTTGCAGGATCATTGAATGCAATGTTTTTGTTATGCTGTTCATTGATTCATTCGCATCTAAGGATTTGAGAAAAATAGTAATAAGGGTGACTGTAGAATTTATTAGGGTACGTTCAAATATTTAATCTTTTAATGATAGATATTCAATATCGAGAGAAATTTCACAATACTTCTCAAGTATCATGTTAGTTATACAAAAAATAAATGATATTATAATATATATGTATTTATTTATGAAAAAATAGCATGCAAGTTTTAATTATATGAAATTCAACTACGCATGTTATACATGTATTAATTGATTGTATTATCTTTCATGTATTATAATTCCTCTCATTTTAGAGTTGGTGAGATAAATTATAGTGTTAGATGTATTACTCAATTTTTATACTACTAACACCACCTCAAAAATCCTTTTAAACCCCATTTTCTCAATATACTTATTAAAATATTTAAAAACCATATCATTTCTAATAACACCCCTTTCAAATGCAGAAAATAACTCCAATTTCTTGCTTAACCGATTTCTTTCTCAGTTCTCATGGTTTTTGTATTATGAATGGAGTTTGCTGTTTTAACCCTAACAGACTTGGCAACTATTAATGTAAAATATATGTGAATTGTGAAATATGGTGTTGATTACGGATCTCGGCAACCATAAGAAATCGGTCAAGCAGAAAAATTAAACATGAAAATAATAGCCGTAAAATCAAACATGAACAAATATAATCTATGAAATTCTTAAACGAATTTCAAACTTAAAGATACACAAGTGAGGTGTAAAGAGTTTGTCATGTAGTCTTTTTTTCCCCCCTTTACTTATGATTAAGTGTAATTTTAATAAAGAGTAATTAAATTGCAAACAATCAAAAAAGTTTTAGGAGGACATTAAAACAGCACATGATAGATCCATAAATTTTTATACAAACTTGTTTTATTTGAATTGATATGACATAAATTCATTGACCAGACCAAAATATAAAATTAAAAATAAAATCATGTAAACTAAGAGATATTTAATCCATCCAATTGAGTTATGCAACATTAATTTGTATAAAATACATTTATACGAGAGTTTACAACTCTTATATTTATAAACATAAACATTGGATAAACAACTTGGAAGTATTAGAATAACATCTAATTAAGAGTGTGTTTGGCACATTTTATTGCATCAGCTGTATTTTATTATAATGTATTTGATAACTTAGTATTGCATTGCATTAAGTTATAATACAATATCATTTTTGGTTTAGTATGCATTGTATTATATATAATAATATGTTATATTACTATTTATATTAAAATTAGATCTTTATGATTATTAATATTTTAAAGCTTTATAATTTATTTTTATCAAATCACTGGCGGCCACCGTAGACCACCATAAATTGCCGCTAGTTGTAAGATTCAAGTATCCATTGATGTTACTTGAATCCTTGAATTCGTGAAGCATCAATGGATTCAAGTATATCCATTGATGTCTATTTCAAAAAAAAAGAAAAAAAGTATTCATTGATGTCATTTTTGGTACTAAGAGTCCTCATCAATCATCCCGAGAGCTACTTAATAGCACGTGCATTACCGGCAATGGAGCCTGCTTTAGTTACCATAAGTACATGTATTGTTACATAGGAGAAATTATAGAATATATTTGTTGTATTATAATCAATTAATCGTGTATTTGAGTTTAATCTATTATGACTTACGATAGTTTCTAAATGCGCGTATAATTATTCTTGTTATATGACGATATAACAGATGTATTTTAAAATTGATCGTTACGTAAATCCAGCAATAAGAATTTCAACGACATCAAAATAAGCTTCAGTGGACGTAAAAACCGGTGGCCGATGGTGGCCCCAACGGTGGTCAGTGGTGGTTTCAATTAAAGAAAGTGATCTAATGAAAATTAATATAGTAACAACTGAAAGCTAAAGATTGGGGTGCGGGTATATTTAATGCTAGGTACCCTCATTAATTCAAAATTTAATACAATAAAATTGTTTTTTTCTTTTTCATTCTGCACGTAGGATAGTTGTACTTTTATGAGGAATAGTGTCAACGATAGATATCTCAAATTTTTTATTCTAAATTTTATATTAAATAATATGTTATTCATTAAGTAATTGATTTTTTATTATTATAAAATTTAAGTAAATTAATTATATCATTTCATTCAATCAATTGATGAATATCACATTTGAGATAAAAAAAAAATTAGAATATATAACACTACTTGTATCATAATAGTATATAATACACTGTTCTAAATATGCTCTTAACATCATATGCAGCTTATTATTTCTCTTTAAAAAAAAAAATTTATTTCATTGTCGGATTGAACATTTGAAGGTCATTTTAATAATATATAATAAATATATTTTTTTAATAATAATTTTAATAAAAATAATAATAATATTCTAATTTTTCATTATACAAACAGTAAATCAAATCAAGTTAAGTTGGGTAATTTTTAGGGACCTCCCCTGAGGTTTGAAGTATTAACACTTTGATAGAAAGTATTAATGTAATTACACATACCTCCCTCGCCGTTAAGTATAAGTTAAGTTGACTGTTAGTTGACTATTAAATTTACTAAAATACCCTTCCCAAAAATAATAAATTGTTAAATAAAATGGATGAGAACTGATGGGTATCAAAATGGCGGAATCACAAAAATTCAGAAAAAGACCAAAATGCCCAACTATATGAAGTAATTGACATTGCTTATTAAAAAAAGTAAAACTAAAATAAATTTGTAAAAGTAGCAAAGTAAGTAAAAAATTTGAAGCGTTGCTATAAATGGAGCTTAGTAAATCACAAAGTACAATTTATTCTTCATTTTCTTCTTATCAACAGAAGCATTCAACAAAGGTATAAAAAATCTTTGCATTTGTCTCAAACTCATCATTCATTCAACTCATCCACAACATTCAACATAAAGAAGCTGCATTGTCTCAACTAAATGGATTACGATAGCTCAAACATCCACCCAATCAAGCATGCAACAAATTTATGAGACTTGGAAGAACTTTGTTAATGGGAAGCCGTTGTTCAAAATACAACAAGCACACACACACAAAGAATTTATTTCATAAGAACCACCACAAACCCGACATGTTGTTCATATCTATACATATCCACACACAATAAATAACACACATGAGCTTACATCCTTTAGTAAGTTCAACAAGTACATACAAGCAACTAGCTTCAAACACCAAGCACAAACATAGCACATTGTTCAAGTTAATTTCTTAAGAAACATACATCTAATAACACACAAGCACAAACTATATATCCATTTGTCCTGCAAACAAAGCAAGTCTCATTTCATAATAACATGTACAAGCGGAGAAATCTTTCATTCAAATTGACAATGTCAAACATAACAAGAACATAAGCCTTTCTTTGAAGTTAACCCTTGGGCATAAAATATTCAATCCTTAATCAACAAATTAAAATCAATAAGGAATGAAATCTTTGAAACAATATAAAGCACATAATTTTTTATATTTAGATTATAAAGGCGTATGCATTCTAGCAACAATAAGAGTATCACATGTCATCAATGGCTGAATTCCTATTAGCCAATACAAATAACAATACCCTCTATTTAGAATAACAAGAAGTCAGCACCTATAATATCTACTTGAAATGACAAAAATAGGCAAGGCATATATTGCCCCATCAAAAGTGTGTGTTTGTATGTACCACACAACTACAAAATGTACAAAAACTCAAACCTATATCTATGGTTGAGTGACAAAAAAGATAATCGACATCTTCATAGCAATGCTACAGTTAAGGTGATGCATCATCGATCGCTCAAAAGAATTTGTTAGAAGGGATTAGCTTTTTGCTCTTTCCATAATTACAAAACGTATTTGTAATCTTTGGATGCTTTAACTTGGCAATGGTCATTCTTGGGTAAGTTGTCCTTTAAGCAAAAGTGAAAAAAAATCCATCATAACAAAATTCACATGTATAGTTCTTACAATATCACATCCGTCAAGATGACATCTTAAATGATTAGACAAATCAAAGCACAAGAACTGTAAAGAATTATAGAAGAATCCAAAAGTTTTAAATAATTGAAAGTGGTAAACAAGAAGAGAAACAGGAGGGCTATATATAAGTAAAGAAAAAACCAAAAAGAGAATGCAATAGGAGTAGCGAAGAAAAAGGAAAAAAATTGTGGAACCAAAGACGAAATTGTTGAAAATTCTAATAATTGCCGAAAAGATGCCAAAGTGTTTAAAATAAAACCATTATATCTCAACATCTAGGAGATGCCATATAAGCTAAAATTTTGTTCGAGTCTCTCCGGTTTCCGCAAATTAATCAATTCGCGATGATGGCGGAAGAATTCAAAACAAGGATAACTCAAGAAAAAATACTGAGAAGGGATTTTTCTTTTTTCTCTCTCTTTTCATTCCTTTGTATAAGTATTGAACTGTTAGAGAAAAACGAAATTTGCGAAACACAATATCATAACCCTTTTTAATCCACATATGAAAAATGTAAAATTAGCAAGCTCAACACAATCATCAACTCAATGAGCAAAGAATCAATACAATAAAATTCAAAGAACCCATTTACATTTAAATCTATTGTATCAATTTTTGTTTAAAAAAATTAGTAAAATTTTGAAAATAAAATGTAATGACTACATATGAAAACAAATTAAACTAGAATAATTATTTGGACTCAACACTTGTGTAATTGCATGATTATAAAATCCATAAGAGTCACAATTATTACAACGAGTAAGAAATTTTTTTTTTTATCGATTTAATGCCAAAATATTAGATGAGAAATTATTACTATTCCTTGTCAGAGGATTTAATTAACTTGTCAATTGATAGCAATCACATTGCTCGATGAATGCAAATTAGCTCAAAATGAAGAAAATCAAAACCCACAGTTGTTGAAATCAACATGCACCAAAAAAAATTCAAAATACGAAGAACCCATTTTCAGGTTTAATTAACCCAGGTTCAACAAAATCATCTACATGTGATTCACATATTTAAACTATAATAAATGAGGATTACCTCTTTCTCGCTCCAATTCGATGATGAAGCCGGGTACTGCTTGTGAAAGACTTGGGCCACCATCAGAACTCATCTTGTTCGTAATTGAAGCTAAAATGTTTTTTAATCTTGAAAAGGTTTTGGGCAAATGCAGCTGCTTCTTCACAGCCTTAGGAAGACGAAAATGGTTGGGTGTTGCTTAGATGACAGAGAAAGCTAAGTTCAGGCTTTATTTTGTTTATGATTTTTTTTTATTTTGTCCATTGAACATTACACACTGGATAATAGAGTAAAGCAAGTAAGATTTCCCAGACATCAAGAAGCTTAAGGCTTTAATTTTAAATTATTTTGAATTTTAAATAAGCTTTTACATATTTACCCTCTTATACTAACACCATACGTATTTTTATACTAACGGCGAGGGAGGTATGTGTAATTACATTAATACTTTCTATCAAAGTGTTAATACTTCAAACCTCAGGGGAGGTCCCTAAAAATTACCCAGTTAAGTTTAAGGTAACAGTCGTCACTAACTTACTATGTAATAATATTTGTGAAGGACTTTAATACTATATTTTAAAGCTACGTACGGTCTACAACTTCAATGCCAAACAAACCTCAAATCCATTGGCTTAGGGTCAACGGCTGTATCTGTATGCCTCTGACGACTTACAGGCTTCCAGCTAATGTACGGAACTCAACTGCAGGCTGCAGCCATTTATTGATGTACAGTCGTCTGCTTTTACTAGTGATCGTTGGCATCTTTAAATTGTCGTGTACGGCCTTCAATCTTCCGACATCATGGTTTATGAATCACACCCACCATGATACGGACCCAATTAAGACCCGACGATTGATTATTGTCACATGTGGTATTGCATATTTTAATATGGCCCTGATAAAATTAATTGTTTCTCTGTTAATCTTATTATGAGAATTTTTTTTTTCTTTTCAAAAGAATAAAAGATTTTTTTTAATTTAAAATCAAATTGCAACTTGAATATTGAGCTAGAACGAGTTAAATCTATTTTTTAATATGTAAAAGAAAATCAATTTTATTAATACATATGAAAGAACTTAAATTTTAAATATTTAGAAGAAAATTAGTTTTTCTAATACATATAAAAGAACTTGAATCTTCAATTTAAAAAAAAAAAAAAGAAAATGAAAATGAGACGTTAAGAATGAAGATGTAAAGCACTCAAACAATAAGAGATCTAATACTAACTCTTGTAACTCTTGTAACTTTTGCATGGCTGCCCCAAAAAATCTCTATTTAAATCCTCAAATGAAGTATTGTATCCCTCATTCTGGTCATTAGCTAACTATTTCTTTTAACCATTTTTATCTTTTTTCTTTAAACAATAGAGCTAGGTAATTTTTTTATTTTAATTTCAAATACCTCGTTTAAGATTAAGCAAACTAGCTTAAGAGTTAAGAAACTTATGCACGTTTGTGAAATACGTACTTTTTATTTTCTGATGACGGGCTACGTCCCTATTTACTTTGGTTTGTTTAATGTTTATCACACGATTCTTAAGAAGACAGCTTTCAATTTTATTAACTTGGAATCTGTCAACCTCAATCTTTGACTTCAAATTGTGATTTAAATCCCATGCACTCATTCCATCGAATGTTGTAGATTCGATTAGTTAAAGTAGCGTCCGTTCGAGGTTTGGGAATGTAGATTCATTAAATATTTATTGGGAGAGATTTACTGCCCTAATGGTCCTAGCTCGAATCTGGATTAGTCGAATCTCAATATAATTTTCAAATACCAAATAATTTAATATATAAAAAAAAATAGCGTCCGTCCATTCTATTTTATTAATAATAAGAGAGAGCATGATAGTTTCTACTAATTAAAGTTGTTTTTTTTAATCACTTAAGCCTTTTAAATATTTTGTACTCAGTTTCCTTGTTGCCGTTAAATGTTAAGAAAAGAAGCATGCGAAGCATGTGATCTTCAATTTAAATCGTGACGAAGACAATGCATGCATCGCTTTTTTTTTTTTTTTTAATATTACCAATACGGAATTCGAACACAATATTGGGCCGACTTATTTGGATTTGAGCAGGTAGGACATTTAAGGTAGCAAAGCTCTCCTAATGAGTATTTAAGACAACTGTATTCTTAAGTCTCGAAACCAAGACCATGGATCGCTCTCTTTGTATCAATGTCTTTTTTCGAAAATTCTTTGTATCAATGTTGATATTAACATGTCGAGATTTTTTTAGTATTGCAGCAATTTACAGTTTAGTCAAGTGGAGAGACAGGTCTATAGGACATTTGGTATCCAAATTAACCTTAAAAACTAACCATTAGTTGGAGTGGTTCCTCTTATATGTAAGCTTGTTTATTTTCTCTCTTGCGGCCAACTCAACTACTCAATAATCACCCTCTTACACTAAACTCATGCCTCTGTGAAAGTAGTCCATCACATTCCATGCAGCTACTGGGGCTTAGATCTGATACCATGAATTGGGAGTCAGACCTAAAACACCTAGGAGTTTAGGACATATATTACCAACACATAAACAAGAGAAACGATGTAGATTAATCTAAACACACAAACATTATTGTAAAAGACGAACAACAGCATCAACACATAAACAATGAAACATTAACCAGTCTACGAGTCTAGAACTTTAATCCAAAGCCATGCAATTTTTGTTCAATGATTTGGTCCAAACGTCCTACCATTTCGGGTGTAAGGTAATTCATCCAATCTCCGACCACACCTCGCCGGAAAAAGGCGTTGTACCCTTCGCCGGAGGACATTTTCCCGTTTCTGTTGACCTCCAAGTTGCTCAAGTTATCAAAGCTACATAACTTCAAGATATCATCTGCCAGACCATTCGCTTCTTCTGCTGACGAAAATGGACATCCCAAGAACTCAGCCAGCATCTTCAAACGAAGACTGGGCTGTTCTTTCAGTTCTTCATACTTTAAGAAGAAAACCCTGTCAGGTTTTTCCATGCTTGCCTTCCAGTAGCCCAAAATATGATCCCAAAAGGGCCCATACAAACTCACTCCCCTGCAAAACTTATCAAAAGTTTCTTCAAGAGACTTTGTACCCTTTTCTTCGGGTCTCAGCTTGTTGGTAAAGTGCCAGAGCGACACAAAAATGTCCTTAGGGTTCCTACACAAATACACAAGTTTGCAAGCTGATGATGAATCTTTAACAGATGCAGGCAATGAGACAAAGGGCAAGTGGGTTGCAAAGAGCCTTGGAGAGGTCAAGGTGGTGAGGTCAGGAACCTGATTATCAACATATAATTTAAGCTCAATGAAGGGTACAAGCTCATGAGGATTGTTGGTAAGCAAAGGGTGGTTACAGGGATTATCAACATAACGCAAACGGTTGACTATGGCAAACGTTATGGCCTTTAGCCAAGTGGTGCCTGCTTTTGGAGTGGTGACAAGGAGAATATCAGAATCCTGAGCTTGGAAATGTTTTTGACAAGCAAGAACACCTTGTAACTCCCTGCTTGTGTGCCAAAAGCCTTGGTATTGATAGAGATGATCGACAACCCAACCCGTTTCTGCGGGAAGGGAGGAGATCAACTCCCTGCATTCTTGTGTAAGTTCATCTTCTTGCAAGTATTTAGGAAGGGAAACAGCTGAAGGTTGAGTTGGCACAGAAGTGGGCATCATTGTCGAAGCCTGAATATACCTGAGAACTTGGGGTCTTGGTTGTGCGCTGAGCAGGGGAGTTACTTGTGCTGAATTTGATCCAGTGTTGATTTTTTCGTGTTGCCCATTTATATCACGCAAGTCTAGCTGGGTTGTTGGTACGAAAAAGAGACCAAAGGATGTGATATTATAATTTGGGAAAATTATCATTGCACCATTTTTATTTATTGCATCACTTTTTTTTTGTCTTATATTCATCCAACCACTACAAAATTCTAATATATTCTCTCCACTTCTTTTCTTTTTAAATTTGTATCAATTAACCATTTTTGCACTAATAAAATGATAATTTTACTCCAAATAAATTAAAAGATTATTTTATCTTATTTTATCTTTAAAAAATAAAAAATTTATAATTATAAAAATACCCCTAAATTTAAAAAAAATCCCAAAATTAGAATTTTTATTTTTAATAAAAATTATTTTAATAGAAAATTATAATTATAAAAATAAATGCAAAATTTTGGGATTTAATAAAAATCCCCTAAATTGTTAAAATTTTGGGATTTATTTTTAATAAATAAATTCAGTTATTTTAATAAAATTTTATAAAATTATAATTTTTTAATAAATAAACTCAGTTATTTTTTATTAAAATTTTACAAAATTATAGTTTTTTAAATAAAAATAACTTTTAAAATTTTGCAAAATCTAAATTTAATAAAAGTTAGTCTATTTGAGATTTATTTTTTATTAAATTTAGGGTTATTTTTATGATTATAATTTTTTTATTTTTCAAATCTTTTATGAGATAAAATGATTTTTTAAATTTATTTAGGGGTAAAATTATCATTTTATTTATATTATTTAACGGTGTTAGTGTAAAAGCGACTAATCGATACAAATTTTAAAAAAAATTGATACAAAATACATGTTAAAATTTTATAGTAATTCGTGAACATCAGACAAAATCGAAGTAGTGCAGTGATAATTTTCCTATAATTTCCTAGGATAGGTTGGTATGAAAAATAGACTAAAGGATGTGATATTATAGCTAGTGTTACTTCATTATTTTAACCTTTCGTTAAAGTCGTTTTGTCTAAATCATTTAATAGAATTGTCGTTTCATTTATTACGTGAGCTTTTCTATCAAATGAGTGCACGTAACGCCAGTCTTGCAGCATGCCATCGGTTGTGGTGATGACCGGTGATGTCTAATTGGATTCCTCTTTTCCGGCCACAATTAGTGGAGTTCGCAATGAACACGCGATTCCCTTTGATTGGTGACAGCACTCCTTTGGCCAGAATTATTACGAACGAGGTACGGAAACAAGAAGGAGACGAATTCGTTCAATTCAATCATTCAATGAGCCAAAAGACAGGAAGCTCACGTGGGGACGCGGTCACGAGGGCTGCACGGTGGTTGGTTAGTCAGAAGTGAGAAAAGGGTGGACGGGGCCACAGTGCCATTTGAGGGGGCATAGGCCGCGACAGTCTTGTCCATGTCTCTCTCTCTCTCTCTCTCAATCAAAGTCTAGCTTAGCGAGGTTGTTGGTATGAAAAAGAGACTAAAGCAGCAGCATGTGATATTATAATTTGCATGAAAAATAGACTATAGCTAGTGTTACTTCGTTATTTTATCCTTTCGTTAAAGCCGTATAGCTTTGTCATCTTCCTATTTAATTTTTCTGTTTAAATATTAGGAAGATAATAAAATACTATGAAAATTTTTCGAAGAAAAAAAAATTAGAAAATTCATATGAATAAAGGGTTTTCCTAAATTACATTTATTATATAACTTATAATCCAGTTTTTCAGTGTAGGATAATAAGTGAATTTTAAGTCACTGTAAAATATATTGAATGTAATTTAGGGAGACAGACACGATATCAATCCCTCTCTCTCTCTTTCGTTAAAAAACTTTTGCTGGTGTTAGCCCTATTTCATCTCTTCGTAATTCTGGCTCGACTCATGAGATATAGGATCCTTATTTTTTATCATCAAATGGATAGTAAATGAACAGCCTGAATTACTTCTTTTTTAGTATTTAAATGGCTTCTTCTTCAATCTAAGGCCACGGGATTCCTGCAGGCAAAAAACAAAACACAAAAAGTTGCAGTTCCTTCAAAATTTTTCAAGCAAGTCATGAAAACTTTGGGGATTTACTCACGGCAAAAATTGTAAGAGTGAGTTACTTTGTAGTACATTTTTTTTTTCATATAATATTTTGCATATCCCTAGGTTTAAATTTAAATAGCCTTTTAATAATGATCAAAAATCCTAATTTTCTTCTCCTGTTTAAATAGCCTTCCATCAAGAATTCATCGATGTGAGGTCTTTGAAGTGAAGTTGTTAAATCCCTTTTTATTTTTATCTTGTGAGAAGATTTTGATGCTTGATTCATGCATCAGGGTTGACACAATAAGATTAGACATGAGGCGCTTACGAGTGAGAATGTGAGATGCTTTGTAAACTCACTTTGTTTTCATAATGAATTGTTTTGTCTACAAATGGATATAATCACGTGTCAAAGTTTACCATAGATCGTGACGTGACGATCAAAGAATTTCACATAAAAAATCGTGCATCTCGTGGATCCCCCCCCCCCCTCTTGTTGTACTTATTTAATAATTAGTATTTGCTTAAACATCACTAAGTCATCATTTGTGAAAGTTTTCGGTATTTAGAATATTTGATATTATAGGAAGTGCTGCTTATTAGCCGGAAGATACTGGGAATCTGTTGTGTTGAAAAAAGACTAAATTTGTCATTAATGAAGAAGTTCCTGCTCGATCTCCATTAAACATGTTATTTGGGAGGGGTAAAGAGCCTTAATTGTGACTACACTCCGAATTCAGATTAGTCGGGATCCAATGCGGTCGCCGGATACCAAATGACTTACACAAAAAAAAAAAAAAATTGGGAGTGTCTGGATGTCATTATGATTTATTTGACTGATTGATTGAACAGGTAAATCCATTGCATCTCTAATTCACATCCATTCTGGAGTAGAGGGTTCGGGAAATTTCATCAGTTTAGTTATAATTTTCATCAGTTTAGTTATATTTATTATTTATGGTTATTTTAGCAGTCTTAATTATTACATTAAGAAGAGGCATGATGCAGACATTAAGCACACAAACATGATAATGAAGTCAAATAAACAACAACAAGAACGACAATTAGAACTTCAATCCACTGCCATGCAATTTGTCCAGACATTGCAACTTTTCAGGTGTGAGATGATGCATCCAATCGCCGGCCTCTCAGGTGATCAGTATTCCACTTTCGGTGACCTCCAAATCGCTCAAATTATCAAAGCCACATAATTTAACAACATAATCCACCATGCCATTATTCTCTAAATTCCTCCTGGTGAAAATAGGCGCCCCGAGAAGTCATGTGCTAGCCTCTTCAACTTCAAATGAATTATATTGCGGGCTGATCTTTCATTTCCTCACACTCAAAAGAAAATCACTTCGTCAGGTCAGGTGTTTCCGAGCTTGCTTTCCACTTCCAGTATCCCGAAACATGATCCCAAAAGGGCCCATATACACTCACTCCCCTGCAAAACTTGAACAAAAGTTTCTTCTAGAGAATTTGGACCATTTTCTTTTGGTCTAAGCTGTTGGTAAGACGGCAGCAGCGTGACACAAAAGTGCCCATAGGGTTCATGAACGAACACACAAGTTTGCAAGCTTGATGTAGACAATGAGACTAAAGGCAAGTGAGTTGCAAAGAGCCCTGAAGAGGTGAAGGCGGTGAGGTCAGGAACCTCATTCTCAAGGTAAGAGTTTCATCTCCAAGAAGGGTACAAGCTCGTGAGGATTGTCGGTGAGCAGATCGGCATGGCGCAAAGCAAACGGTTGGCTAGAAGGCAAATGTCAAGGCTTTTATCATTGCGCAAAACAATGTTATTGAGATCCCAGTTGTGCGCTGAGTACAGGCGTTTCTTGCCCCTTGTGTTTTGTATCAACTCTCAAGCGTATTTTACAAAATTAACTAAACCAACCCATATCGCTTATATAATATATTATTGAATAATGCTATAAATATATCTAAATGTATATCAACATTGTCTAATAGGCCTCTCCTTACAGCTTTCAACAAGAAACACATCGAAATGATCAAGACACTATCAAAACATGGACCAAGAAAGGTGATAAATTTACAGATTAAATAAAAATTGTTGATGCAAGAATGAGAACAACAATGGCAACGAGTTCTACTGCCCAAGTATCCACACACATGACCAACCAAACAGCAAAATATCAAATGCTTCTGTAAGTTCCCCACCCCCCCCCCCCCCCCCCCCTCACAAACACCAAAAAAACAAAAAGCAATGCCTCTGTAAGCTACTTTCCCGTGTCATCAAATAACAACACCTGCTCCGCTCACTGAAGAGTATCATTTAATCTTGTGTTTTAATAAACTAGTACAATACTTTCACAGTCCAGTGCCGCTACAAGCCCACAACCAAACTTCACGTTCAAAATTTTGAAAAGTTGCCAAACACCTGTATAATATATATTAATACATAAAAGTCTTAACACTAAGAATGTTAGTAGCACCAAATTCTACTTTGGCCTGTTGATGCTTTCTACAGGAAATGAACTGTACATGACCCATCTAGGAAAAAGTAAGCAAAACCTCTTGCGCATGCACAGCTATTACAAAGTATTGCCTACAATAAACCATAGAAAGAATATCCACCTAGAATCTTCAGTAGACAAATGGACTTCTTTTGTCGGCAAATGTCTTCTCTTCACAAAACAAGTAAATCTTCCTCCAATTGTATCCAGACATAACAGCTGTAGGGAGAACAAGGGGGTTAGAGTGATACTGATGAACCAGTGACAAAAAATGACTAGGGTGAAATAGAAAGTACCTCACGACTGCATGTCAGGCACCCCCATTAGGAAACTTGGATCACTGGATCCAAGCAGTGTATACTCTGATCCTCTCACATGCACACTCAAGCAAGCTGCACCAGAAACTCAATTAGGGCATCCAATATGAAAAACGTTCAGGGAATTATATCCTTTTATGCAGATGTAAGAAGGAAAATAAAACAATAATTTTACATTTAACTTATAGTTTTGCAACCAAAAGAATACAAATATTGCAGATAAAAAGATTGGTCTGAAAGATCCAAGTTAAACAGAATATGATTTATTAAACATAAGCTCTCTAACTCCCTCAACAATACCTGGAAAACATTTATCCTTCATTTATTACATATTTGCTTGGATATAGGATTACAGAGTTTACAAACAAAAACACAAAAACATTCTCGAAGCAAGACACAGAAGTTGTTTTCATTCCATGAGGCTCTTTTTAGATTGAGGACAACCTCATGGCTGCTGCAGTGTGTATGTAACATTACTAATAATCCACTGATTCACCATATGGAACTTCAAAAGAAGGCAGCCAACTAATGGAATTAAGTGACGTGAATGCATATGGTTTGAGTTTCTTCAACCCAAACCACATCAGTTTGCCCACCCCTACATGCAACCACTAAGTGACTAAGAGACACCAAAAAAATCAAGGATCACCTTTACATGTCCATGAGCATGGTGCTCAAATTCAAAATAATGAGATTGTCTTCATTTGACAAAATTAAAGTGAAAAAACCGCATCAATCCATTCCACAACCTCCCAAGAAAAAGATAAAAAAAGTCCAGATATTTTAGCTTTCTTTTCTAAGCATATCATGACTGGCAATGAAATCCCCTCATCATGACTGGTAATGAAATCCCCTCCTCACCCAGGTGAGTGGGGTTCAAACCCCTGACCTCTCATATCAACCCAAGAGAATTTACCAAAGAAATAGCTACCGCTCAGAGTTCAGATATTTTTGTTATAAGGTTCAAGTCTAGTAATAAATATCCTATAGTTAAAAGACATGATGTTGCACACAACTTTGGTTGAGGAAACTAGTAATGCCATACCATTCTCTATTTTCAACACACTCTGAAGCATTGTATCCATCTTTGTCTTCATGTCAGAATTATTATCCATAAGTGGAACAACAAGTGTCAGCTCCCTATAGATGTCACGTGAAAACCTGCATATCTTCTCAGCAAATTCAAGCTCCCCATCTGATATTCGACCAATTGCCAATCGCATCAGTTCTCCTGTCAAGTCCGCAAGCTATCCAAAGAAAAGTAAGCACCTCAAACATATGCATATAAACAAGTGCACATTTTGTGCATGCGACTGTGCGCATTCAGTTCAACTGTAGCATCTAATCTTGTCAGTGAAAACAATAGAATGGAAAAACTGGGATCAAATAGATCATTCTAATATCACATGAATTTGACTTCATGTGCAAGGAATCTGTCAAATCCAATTGCCACCTTTCCTTTGGAAGTATAATAATGAAGCTGTTTGACATGCAATGAATTAGTATAAAGTTAAGCAATTACCCCCAGGAGATAGTCGAAGACATTGATTTGCAAAGGCTCGATAGCTGGATCACTGAGTGGTAGTAAACCAGCATTTAGCTCTTCAAGATCCAAAAGAGTTCCAGTCCTGCAGAATTTACAGAATGTTGCAGCTTCAACATACTCTTGCACCTGAAAGAACACAAGAATAAATAAGCCAACTAGACAGAATGTTGATAGCCTCAAAGGGTGGGGGAAAAGGACTTTACCCCAGGAGAGTAGGCTCGTCTTAGTTTCCAAAAATCAGTCCCCTGCAGTTCTTTCACCAATCGGGAAATATACTGATCCTTCACTGCTTCTAAATCGGCCTCGGCCTTTTTCAAAACTTCCTCTTTGTTGTCCCTACTGATTCTGTCATCAAAATGAAATTATAACTCCTGTATTTCATTTCCTACTAGCAAAATGAGGAAGATAAGAATCCTAAAAGTAAAGCCAAAGAATTAAGTTGTACTAAATTTGCATAAAATACAGAATCGTCACTTATAACCAACAAATTACCTTGCAATAAAATCAATATTCAAAAGATGCATGGAGTAAAAAAGCTTTACCATTCATTTACACAGAAACTGAGAAATTTTAAAAGTACATTAAAATTTTTCCCATAAAGACTTCCTAGAAAACCTAAAAAAGCATGTAACCAACAAATTATAACCAACAAATTACCTTGCAATAAAATCAATATTCAAAAGATGCATGGAGTAAAAAAGCTTTACCATTCACTTATAACCAACAAATTACCTTGCGATAAAATCAATATTCAAAAGATGCATGGAGTAAAAAAGCTTTACCATTCATTTACACAGAAACTGAGAAATTTTAAAAGTACATTAAAATTTTTCCCATAAAGACCTCCTAGAAAACCTAAAAAAGCATGTAACAGAAAAAGAAGCAGAAGACGAGACAACAGGAAAAGAAATTGCAAAATCTTTTTACCTGTGCACCTGGAAAATGACTTTTTTGCTATTAATTGTGATATCACGACTTGCTTTCACCACTCTTTCCCGCTTTTCATTCTACAAACACAAAAATGTTTAAAGGGTAATTAGACGAAAGTAAGTTTCAATTAATGTAAAGCAAAGCCATGGATAGCAACAAATGATGCCAGGTAGGTTAGTGCATAACTAGAAATTAAAAAAAAAAATTGCAAAATATTTCAAACACGTGCAAACAAACAAGCATTGTATATAGATCAATATTCAATGTCAGTAAAAGTTTGAGCACCTAAACATCCAGCTCCACTTCTAGAATGCACTAATATGCTGTTTCAAAAAATTGATATGACTCTGTAAGTAGTTCCCATTTTCAATCAAGTTTGGGGATTGTGAAAAATATTTCACTTTTCATCTCTCTCTCTCTCTCTCCTTGCATAAACTTCACATAAGGTGTTTGTTGAATCCTTCAGACAGTATATGTCTCTTAGCAAAAATAATCCATCAAGTAGCAGATTCTTAAGCTCATAATCTTCAAGCACCCAAAATAACGTTGCCTTCAGTTAAACACACAGATGGATTTGAAAAATTCATTAAAAAGAAATAAAAGGTATGCATAAGGCTATTTCAAATCCTATTCCAAGCATCTTCAGCACATGAACATAGTGTGTGTGTGTGTAATGATGATGATGATGATAACAACAGTGAAGACATGCTAAAATTCATTATACTCTCCACATTATAGTTAAAAAAGAAAAAAAAGTATTCAAAGAAAGGGAGAAAATACGAGTTCGTTTAGGTAGCCGGCATAATTAGCAAAGGCGTCCTTCATGTAGGATTCAGTGGTTATAGTCCTCGGCCTTTTGGCTATGCTCTGAAGAGCTGTCCCTGACACTATCGTTTTCATTGATTCAGTACTAGTGACTAGTGACTAAGCTAGGGTTTTTGGCTTTGATTAAAATAATTAAATTAAAGATGAGAAAGTTTGTTTACACTTACATTGATGGAGGCGGTGGGTTTTGGATTTGGAAGCCATGATTATGGGTGACCGCGAAGATGAAATCCAGCTCCTCAATGCCGGTGCGTGAAACATCTATCCGTTTGCCACCTACCCTTAAGCTTGTTATATTATCTTATTCTTCTTGAGTTAATATTTTCTTACCGTTTTGCCCTTTCCGCTTTTGTGGTCATCACGTTAGTCTAAAGGTCCCCAGTTCGATCCTGGCCAGCATCATATTCCTGCGGCTAGGATCAAAACCGCTTAACGCCTTTTTTATTTTTCTTAAAAAAAAAATAAATAAAAAATACAATATTACAAGCCTTGTCTGCCGCCACTGGTATTTGAACGACTGACTTGTATAAGCCTTATTGATTTAAACTCGAATAAGCAAATCAACAGAAAGCAGAAACGCGAAATGGCGATCCTAATAGTAGCCACAACGATCGATCCGGCCTCCATTAACCCGGCCAACGCCCTTTTGGCCATGCCCGGCTGGAAACCCGGTCCCTTCTTCCAGGTCTCTCATTTATTGTCTTTCAGCACCCGACCAATTTGATCTTCACTCGTATTCTTACTTATAATAATCTTATTTATTATTAATTATTTAATATTTTTAATCATATCTTTATAATAATACTACAACAGGACGATATGAAGAGCTTCGTGAATCAAGAAGTGAGAGTGTTACAACACAACAAAAGCATCATAGCAGAGGACGATCTAGACAAGCGTTGGCAGGAGGCTACCGGCGAAGTCGTTGGCGAAGTTATATTTTTGAGCAAACACACTGCCGTTTCGAATCGCCCCGCGCTTACAGTTCATCCAATCGGTACAGTTTACGTGCTTTAGTGAATTTCTTTAACTTCCTCTTCTTAATAATATTAATAATATACTTTAATCATTTATTCTTTATTATTTGGCAGGAGTGCCTCATTTGCGTGAAGGAGAGCCGCTGCCACAAGGTGGGAGGCCAGGCTGGGCCGCGCCGCCTAATCCTAGGATAGGCCCGTGGCTCAGACTTTTAAAGAAAATTGCTCTCTCTCATAATTTAGTTCCTGAATTTGAGGTATAATTAACTTTTTATTCACTAGATTAAAAACAAATGGAATATTTTTATTTCTTTTAGTAATGTGAAGTTGCATTTTTATTTTTTAATTGTTTTACATGAATGTAGATTACATTAGAGGGCACTCATCATGGACCTGTGACTAGTAAGCCAACTATGTTCCTAGAGATTGGTAAGTTTATGACTTTAAATATATCACACAGATTTCAATCCTCGTGTTCACTTTGCATGCTTAACGACTGTTTTTGGATTTTACAGCTAAATGGTTATTTCTGATTTGCAAACATGGTATTGGTAATATTATCATGGGATTAGAAATTCACATCTTAGTTGAAGTTGTGTCTTAGAAGCTAAGTTTGCATCAACTTCTTTTTTCTTGACTTATTGTTCATCAAAATAGCTTCATTTCAGCAGCAATACTGAAGTTGACTTTATTTCTCAAGACTGACAAATATTTGATCATTCTACTATTACTGTTATGGCAACATCCGTGCGAATATATAGTTTTTTTTTTCTTAAGAATTAGTAATTGAAAGTGAAAAGGGGGGACCCTTTGTCGGCTCATAGTGACCAATCATTTCATCCCTTCCAGTTTGCTTATGGTTATATCAGGACACGGGTCCTGATATTCAGTTTTGCTCATCTTGAAATATCAAATATGACCATAGGCAAATATAGAGGAAAGAGGAGATTTGAGTTTGGGAAGCAGCTACTGTTAATCCTTTGATAAGACCATTCTGATTATGATTCTTGGAGAGAAATAAAGAAGATATAAGATAACATGGCATAGCCATTCTTTTCAATTATCTCATTATGATGTTGCTTCCACTGCTTTGAATTGACTTGAGCTTGTTGGGTCAATTAATGTTGCCTGTAAAAATAACTTTCATACCTTTTTATCTTTTAAATTGGTCTCTGGTAGTGCATCATGTTGAGTCTCCTTAAAGTCTTTATTGTATGGCAATATGTATTTGAAACTTCTCTTTATACTTGAGCGAATGTTCTGCTTGCTTCAGGTAGTACAGCAGAATACTGGAAGAGACAGGACGCTGCTCAAGTCATTGCTCTAGTTGAGTAAAACTCCATGCTTTTGTTATTCTGCAGCAGTCATTCCATGTCCCTGTTATTATTATTGTTCTTGCTTAACTTTTTGGCTTCCCTATATTTGTATGAGGATAAAAGTTTATTTTATTTTGGCTTCTGGGGTTAACCTTTCTGGTGTTGGTTTCTTCTACTGCTTTGCTAATACGAAACACCAATTTTTTAAACCGAATATGGATAACTTATTGGTTAAATATTTGTATATTAAGAAGGTTCTCATGAGTGATTTTGTTCTCTAACTTCCTTTTTGTATTTGTGTTTGCAGTTAATTTGGGATGGACTTGGACTCGGAGGAGGCGATGCTGTAGGAAACTGGAATAGGTACCAGCATGATAACTGAGACATTAATTGTTAACCTAATGTATTTACGAAAGATTTTCTCAAGTAGTATTGCTGCATTGCTCAATGTTTCTATTTGCTCTGATAGAGAAAAACTCTGTTTCTCTGCCCAAGTAGACTTATTTCAGAATAAAGTTGATAAACCAGCATGTTTATATGCTTTTTTGTGGTGCCCTGGCTATTTCATATGAAATTTGCATTTTTCCATGAGATAGCATGTTCACTAAATGCTTGCTCCATTACCATGTGAAGTTCTTCATTATCTTTAATGTTCTGTTGATGTTTTTTTAATGTTGATAATTGCATGCTTGTGAGCCACTGCACCTGACAGAGAAACTAATTTTTATGTAAGTTTATCTCCTTCCGGCAGTAATCAGATATTTACGGTTACCTTATGGTGATTTTCTGACTTGGTTCTTGATTTATTGTTATCCAAGGGAGAGTGACAAGAACAAGGTTCTTCTTGGAATCGGAGGAGGACATTATGCACCTCGGCATATGGACATAGTTCTGTAAGTGATTGTCATCTATCGGCTTTCTTATCACATATGACTATAGTTGATAACTTGATTTATAAAAATTTTTATGTGCCAGCTTGGCCAACAATGTTATAGTATTTTGGGTTCTACTAAATTTTAAGATTAAGCAAAAACATCTAAATTTACATGAGTATGTATATTTTCTACTTTACTTGGTAAGTGAAAACTTATACAATAGTGCAATTGCCTCATATACACCATTTTTCATTTCTCAACGCTACCAAAAAGTGTTGGGATTTGCTTCTAGAATTATCTTCCATGAGGAACTCAAATATACTGGGTCCATTGCTTGTTCTCTATTTGTGTGTATAAGTGTCCATGACACTGTTAATGGACAACAAATAATTAACTTTCAGCATCACAGCATCTTATACTCAGGAAATTGTGGTTGCCAAAAGGTGTTTTCCTCACCAAATTTTTAAGGATCAGAAGTGAATAAGTTTTATTTGTTTTTTAATGGACCATTCGTTTACATAAACGTAGGAAAGATGATGTTTGGGTAGCTCACCTACTTTCTGGATATTCCTTGCCTATGGAAGATCCAAGCCAGTCAAAAGTGGATTCAGAATCAAAAGAAATTGGTGGAACTTGGAAAGAAGCAATTAAAGCTGCATACGAGGCTACCAGATCAGCTTTTCCCGGTGGGGAGATTCTGGCACATCTTGATCACAAGTGAGTCAGCTATAAAGAAAACTTTAAATGCAACTCAACCTGCCATTTGCATGTTAAAACATGTGAAATCAATTCTATTTTGGTCATTATAGGGAACTTGAATAACGAGATTGAAAATAATGTTTAGAAGCAGTTTAATGGCACCTTCATTCTTTTCTAGTAAGATTAGAAAACATTTATAGACACATACTGTCTATTCTGGAATGATACCTCGGAGTCTCGTTAAAATAGTGTGAAAATTTCCATTTATACTTGAACAACGAGGAAGAAGATTGCATATGCACCTCCAACTTGATAGGCTAAGGGTCACATTATGCTTAGGATGTGGCAATAAATTTTGGAACACATTTTTGTTTTCCAATGATCTGATTGTTTCTCATAAAGACTATAAAAAAATATGCAATTTACAATCTTTAGAATCTATCTTAGACTCATGCTAGTCATTTACAATGGAATGCTGAATTTCAGGATAAAACAGAAAGCCAAAGTGATTATCAAAACAAATTCTTGAATTTTTCATGTCATTTCTTGAATTGAGCGAGGCATTTAACGATTTTAAAAAGAGAAAGCAGAAAGGAAAAGGTAGTAACTGATGTTGAATTTAGCATTTAAGAGTTTTGGTTTCCTGAAGTAATTAAATGCATCATTTGTTATATCTTGCTTGCTCTATATGTTGATTTTTCATCACTGGTGTAATTTTGTCCAAGCATGCTTTAGATTGTCAACTGCTTACGCTAATTACTGATTGTAGGAGTTTCAAGGGCTGGCAGAAGAATGCCATCACTGGGTTTCTAAGTGAGCAGAACATCAAAGTAGGCAAGCCGAATGACTTCATCTGATAATCATGTTTGGTCTTGTGGACGGTTCATTATTTCTAGAAATAAGTAAGCTCGGGGATTCGGCAGATTGCAATCAAAAGTCAATACTGGATCCTTATAATTCTTCAGGAGAAGGCTGCCTATTACTAAGAGCTTGAGATTGAGACATACTTTTTATATTAGAAAAATGTAGAAGACAGAAGAGGTATGTTACTGTCTGTAGACATAAATGTATATAAAAACGTATGCCTTGGTGCTTTATATATTTTTTGAATGCCAACTTTGAATTTTTTAGCTTATTCTTGGCCATTTCCCTGAAGGATGATGGAGGTTTTACGAATAATTTTTTATAATGGGGGTTGGAGCTCGTTGGAGTTTTTTGAATTCAAATCGTTTACTTCAAACTGGGCAGCTGGCATACGGCATACCTATATTGAAATAAATCTATATTGCGTGGACAATAATAATGAAGTTTGTCAAATTTGTTGTCATGAACATTGAGGAGATCAGATACCATAGATGTAGAGTTAGCTTGACAATGCAGTCGGCGGTGGTGGTTGGAAAAATTGCACCAAAGCTCACTCATTTGCGTATTCATTGGACCATTAATCTATCTTATCAAACATAAATGGGCGGTTTCTACATCATTCAGTAGACTTCGGCTTTAAATCTTGAAAATCTTCTCATCTACAGACTAGAGAGGTCCATGGAGCATGCAACTGCAACCAATGCTCTTTCAACCGTTGACTTTACTATCCCTTCAACTTTCAAATATTTTTTACAGTCTATATCTAAGATGATGTTACATTGTCATTAAATTAGAAGGTAATACGTGCCTTCTGACTTTTCGAATTTCCTTTTTTTTTAGGTATAAAGAAAAATAAATTGATTAATTTCCTTCGCTTACTACTAAACTTGAATGGTAAGAGAACATTGAATGAAA
This sequence comes from Citrus cavaleriei, assembly GCA_030448925.1. Taxonomy (NCBI): domain Eukaryota; kingdom Viridiplantae; phylum Streptophyta; class Magnoliopsida; order Sapindales; family Rutaceae; genus Citrus; species Citrus cavaleriei. Next base: position 47,986 of record JAUJEN010000105.1, read on the forward strand.
GGTTCGATTATGTTAGAATCGCTTTAAGGTTGAGTACTCTACCTTAAACCAACTCTAAAATAACCATAGCCTTGAATGAATAGTCTCGCGTATGTGTGCGTTAACAAGGTTGATTTAGCTCTGATGAGATGAGGATGTGACGACTACTAGGGTAATAGGTAACTGCTTATACCCTCATTTCTTTTTTTTTTTGGGGCTCAGCCAAGGGTAGACAAGATCCTTCCCATTTGGGAGTAGTGTTAATTTACTATGCTGTGATTGTCAGGAGTACTGTGTTTTGATAGTCAAGTTGCGTGATTGATTTTGATACAGTGCAGTGGTCCTAAGTGGGACTTCAGGAGTTGTTGGTAGTGGTTTATTTTTAATACATTATATAACAAGTTTATTGATCATTATAGTAAAAAAATAAAAAAAATTAGAGATTTTGGTCAATTTTTTATTATAATATTCAATAAAATTGTAATCTAATATAAAAAATAAACAAATGGTAATACTATCAATTGCTTGAAAAAATAATTGGCGGGCAATAATTCGTTGGGCAAATATCAAAAGAGTACCTAATCAAAGCTAGCTCATCTCTCCTGTTTTGGACGTGCCTTAACACATTTTTTAATAGAATATTTGTTTATGGGAGTAGAGAATGAAAATTCGGCATAAGAATTATTAATATTGTTTATTTGTAAAAAATGAAGGAGGGAATGAAAATGGGAATTATGAATCCATGAAATTAAAAATAAGGAATGAAATCTTGATTCTCATAATGGTTAAGAATCGAATGAGTTCTGATCGCCACTTTTACCTCATTAAAATTTTTTAATTACATTTATGCCCTGGATTTAAGTATTCAAAAAATAAATGAAAAGAAAAAAAAAATCTCTAATTTCCTTTCACCAGAAATTCGAACGAGCAGCGGCAGCATTGATCTTGTCAAATCATCAAATTCACACTGCCAATCGTCGTACAGAACACCGTCGAATGTCACGGTCATGCGCTTTCAATCTCGTCAGTCTCACACTGCAAATGTCGCATGCCACTCGTGGCTGACGCTGCTGCTACTAGCTGCACGTTGCTACCATCGCCAACTATCCCACGCTGTTGCTGTTGCCGACTGTTCCACGCAGCCGAGATTGCCATATCATCATAATCGTCATCATTATTATTTTTTTGGTTATTGTTGATAATTTGTTATTTTATTATCACTGTTTACCGGCTTACACTTAGGAGGTTTTATATGGATTATTAAATTAATTGTTTATTCTTATGTTTGGCATATTAACTTTAGATTAGATTAGGGATTAACTTTGAATTTAGTTCTAAAATCATGGGGTTAACAATCTCAATTTACGCATGGGTTTAGTTAGGATCAATTTTAAAAATAATTATATATCTAATTAACCATTACTTTTATATCTAATGTAATATTTAATTTAATAACCACTATATTAAAATTATTCATGAAAATTAATAATGCTAGTAATTGGTTTTATATATGCTGTTTGATAACTTTTTGATAAAATAAAATATTTTTAAAATATGTAATAAAAATTAAATTAGATAGTTAAATATTTTTAATTAATCTAACATAATTTATATTTGTTTATTATAATTATGACTACCTAATAATAATTTTTTTTTATTTAATTTTTTATTAATTATCTTTTAAGTAATTTTAATACACATTTTATTATTAAATATTCATAAATATATAGTTCATATTTCTATTTAAATGTAAACTTAAATGCTATTTAATTTCATTCAAATATAATTTAGCATAGTTCAATTCGATATTATACTAAATATAAAGCAGTATTATATAATCTAATATAATTTAATTGAATGCAATCTAATTCAATCTTAATAATTAATCTGATCTAATCATACACACCAAACGTAGTAGCTTAAATAATGACTCACCAAGTATAATGCGTACATATAATGTGTGTGAGAATCATCACGGCGTCCTAAAAAAAAATCAAAACATTTTCAGCGTAGTAATCCTCAGGTCTCATCTCATTTTATTTTCAAGTAAAATCCAAAACAAATTCGACAAAAAAAACAAGGACTAAATAGTAAATAGAAAAAGTGAGGGATTTGAGTTGTAAGCTTCGTATCGGCCGACCAGTTCCACTGCATAAGATGTGGAGTGTCCATTTGTCAAATATCGTAGACTCAAATTAAGAGCACAGTGGCCTATTTAAAGCAAGCAAAGGTGCCAGGCAACCTTGTCACATAAATCGGCTTCTGTCAATTTTGTTTGGTTTTGTCGTTTCGATGCAGCCTGTGTCTGTTACTCTGTTTGTGTCTTCACTTCCTTCCAAAAGACAAATCCTATACATCTTTAAAATCCCAGGTAGTGCGGTTAATTTTTCAGACAAGATATTCTCATTATTATTATTATTATTATTATTATTGTTATTGTTGTTTTTCCTTAGGTGAATGATGATCATTATTGATGATCTGATTCATTAATGTCGGACATACCCCTCTTTTCAACTTGAGGTATAAAATTTGGTTGTTAGAATTATATTATTTATAGGGTTATATTATCATTTTACTATTTTAAAAATTATCAAATATCAAATGACTATAATAAGTATTGTCTCTTATTATTTTTCTATTATATCTTTATAAAAATATCATTTTACTATTTTTTTCATTATAATAAATATCATTTAACTACTTTTCCGTTACACCCGTTAGTTGACTAACAAAATACTAAATTTACCCTTCATGATTAAAAAAATAATAAGATAAATTTATAATCCATATATCATAATTCCAGCAAAAAGTATTATTTTGGTATTATATATTTATTTTAATAAATTTATTATAAATTTATTTTGTAAATAAGTTTCAAGTATTTTTTTTTTTAATCATGAAGGATGAAATTGATTTCAACTAACAATAACTAACGATTATAAAAAATAATAAAACGATATTTTATAAAAGATATAAGAAAAAAATAATACAATCATTGTATATTCGATATTCGATAATTTTCAAGAATGAAATGATAATAACCCTTATTTATATTAACACTAACAATAACAATTAGTATGTGATCTGTCTCAGTGTCGTCCATTTAAAATTAAATCTATAAGTCTATTCTAAATAAGAAGAGTTGTCAAAGGTTTACTCACATACGAAACTTATCTTGACATGATCGGATTCTATACCTGGCTGACCCAATTTGGATGACAAGTGGGCATCGTGCTTATGAACTACCTGAACACAAATGATCTGTTAATTGAATTTGCACATTTGTTTCCAGCAAAGGCAGATGAGAAAGTAAACATCATTAATTATTATTTACCCCCAAATCAAATAAATTGACAGATTTAGCCTCTCAATCATATGCTTGGGCAGTTTGTATGAGTTACCGAAGGGATAAGTTTTATACAATACAATCGTTAACATTTTTTTTTTTTTATAATGTTTTTGGGAGATTGCATGTGAAGACGAACCTCGGGCTTTGCCCTAGATTTATGTGTAATGAAAGAATGGGAACATGGGAAACTGATCTTTGTGATGTATAATTTAATTTACCGAACCGTCCAACCAGGAGAATTCACTTAGGATCCCCATGCATGCATGTATAATTTATTTATTTATTTATTTGGTTTAGGTCAAAATCACTGACTCTGTACCCATCTTAAATTGATTTTAATAATAAGAAGATGATAATATAATTAAATATTGATCACTAATTGTTAATCAAGGCGAGCAACAGAAATGAACTGCTGCTACTCAACGTTCCATTCGGTTACGTACTTTAACTATTCTTTTACTTTTAATATTGTCAGAGGCAGGAGGAGGAGAGCCACAATTTTTTTTTTTTTTAATAAATTGATGTGCGCATAAATTAAAATATCATTGTTCATATGATTTACTTTATTATTTAATTTTTTCATTCAATAAAAAGAATTTACCTTTACCCAAAAAGCTTACTCTGAATTTATGGGTTTTAGCCGATTTTCACAATCCTTGTGCAAAAAATAAAAATAGCTATAAAAATTTTGTAAACTTGATAAAATATTAAGATGAATTAAAAAAATATATATATATAAAGAAGATTCAACTATTGTGTGATCAGTATTAAAAAAAAAATTATTATGTAATCGATTTTTTCATATTACTTTACATGTTTATACATTTGTAGAAATAAGAAAAATTTAACTACTTTAAGATTAAAAAAATTTAAATCTCCTCATCATTTTTGAGATTTGAATTAACTAAAATTGCGCACTCTGTCCCGCATATATTTTAAAAATTAATGTCATATTTTGGGGTTAACATTTGAGAATGTTTATCATTATTGCACGTTTTGGTTACATTCCAATATATATATGTGTATGTATTGTACTAATAAACAATCACAAAATCCAAAGTAAGATTGTGGCCCTAAATTTACTACCACAACAACAACTTCCATGTACACGAAAGAGCTATTTCGAGTCAGACTCATCAAGAGATTGAAGCCTACCTTACCTACTCTACTTGCATAGACCATGCCATGCATCAAATAATTTTTGCTACGATTATCTTCTACTCCCCCATACACATACATATTAATTGTGCACCAACTCCATTTTTACTTAATGTTAACATAATTCTTATAAAAAAAATCATGCCCAATTATTTTATTTATAACTAGGTACAATTTTTTTTTTAATATTTTTGAAAAAATGTATAGTTGAGAACTTTCAAACAATATTTTAAATAAAATAATAAGGTTTTGTATTCAAACTTTGTATCCGTAGTATTATTGTTGAGAAAATATTACTTTTGAGATATTGTATGAAATGATGTTCTTAACTTTATATTTAAATGTGATTTAAAAATGAAATGATGTTCTTAACTTTATATTTAAATGTGATTTAAAAAACTCTCTTCACGTTGAAAAAATGAACATCTCATTATAATTCAAACTTGAAATTCATTTTCTTTTCTTTTCGAAAATAAAAGCCATAAAAAAGTCAAAAAAATATTTCAAATAAAACGCATTAAAAATATTTATATTAATTATAATATGTTTTTATTATATTTTTAATATTTGAACCTGTTTAAAAGTGTCTTCATTTTTGGTCCCATCAGTCATATGATATCATACATTCGCTTCGTTTTGTGGGCCCGTAGCCCTATATTTTGCTTGCGGATCGAAGTCATACGTGAGTCCAAACTGTACCGCATCATTCATTCATTCATCAGTTATCATCCACACGTGTTGCGTTTACCTCACATCATTCCTTATCCCTCGATGGACCCGCAGTATACGTTAGCATAAGGTACGCGTGTAGTCCTATCAACCATCCAGATCATGTGATTATGCTTTCACTTTCCCAGTCCCTTTTAGAAACAATCTGCGTGCTTGCGCTGACTTCAAACAACATATTAATCTAAACCATAACCATAATTAGTCAATTAATCCCAGCTAACAAATCGAGTTTTGTTAATTTTTGGTCTAAAAATGTTTGCTAATGATGATTCTTAATAAAAAAAGCTATGTTATGAAAATAGTTCCCCCCCCCCCCCTTAGATATTAATTGACTTTTAATATTTCACTTTCAAAGATAATAGTTGTGAAAAATACACAGCCAATAAAAGTGAATCACGTTAAATTATTTTTTATAAAAAAATATGTGATATAACTGTTATAGTATATTTTATTTTCATAAATACATCGTAGTGTAGGAAGTTATTTGAAGCGAATCACATTAAATGAGTAGATTTTCACATTAAACTTACCCTGATTGATACAATGAATTTCACATTCGCATTTATATTCTTTTGGGATGGGCGGCCGGTTGGAACAAATCATAATTAATGTCTTTACTCTTTAGCGTGATGACAATAGAGGACGGTGTATAATAGTGCAATCGCACCCTTCATTCTCATAAATATAGCCTAATTAATACGGGTTGTTAGTCAAAGTAAATCATGATAAACTATTGTTTCTATAGGAATCAAGGATATTATACATACTTTAAATATCGGTTTTACACGATTAAGATTATTCATTGTATTTTTGGATCTATTTACATGAATGGATCTATTAAAATTCAACGATTGGGTACAACGATGACACGATTTTCTCTTAAATATTATTATACGATAATATGTATTATGATCATATACATGACTACGAGCGTGTCAATTTTCATCAAAGAGAGTTGAGCTGTGGAGCTCATAACACTATATAATAGAAGCTCAATACGTGTGCAGCTACGTCCCATAATAAAATTTTATGAATTTTCATTGCCTTTTAACCACAATTCATCGAGAGTAATAAGATCAAACGGCAAAATTCATGCTCACAGGATAGAATGAGATTTTGACTCAAACCAGTACAGTCAGTGGGGAGGATGAAAGTTGAAAGCAGTAACGCTCACAGTGGTCCCAATGAATTATTTTATTTATTTTAAATAAATAGATGATTAAAAAAAAAAGCTGACAGAAATCAAAAGAGACGATTTTGTTGATCCTGAGACAAAAGAATTGTAAATAGACAATAATTAAAAAATATAAAGAAAAGATAAAATGGTTACAGAGAGTAACAGAGAGAGAGAGAGAGGGGCCAGCAGCCAGCTCAAAGATCTCAACGAACTGATTAGTACTGACAGAGGCAGGCAAGGCAGGCAGCCACTAACAAATAACCAAAGGACCTGTCTATGGTACAGATTCTGTAACAAACATCTCCCGTCATCCCACCATCCGATTTTCTATTGTTTAGTTTCTCACTCCACATCCAACCACATCCAACGGTTGATGCTGCAGTCTGTACCTTACAGATTCTGTAAGCTAGTCGAGTCCATAACGAAATACAAAATTTCTCATTTTAAATCAATTACCAATTGCCACTCTAACAAAGTCTCCGGCGACAAGCAACACAACTCACCCACATACACAGTTGACTTTTGTTCCTTTTAAGACGACATCGTTTGTCATCATCAGCTTCAAGGGCTCAAGCCCTTCAACGACAAAAACAAAACAAAGACAAAACCAGGAGAGCAAACAGTTCTGTGCGACAGTAAGGATCAAGAAAGTTAAAAATAACCCCCCCAAAAAAAAAAAAACTCAAAACAAAACAGAAAGCAAGCTTTTCAGCATATTGGTAATAAACACGCCTTTGGGTTATTGGGTAGATCGGGATACATTATTTTTTTTTCTCATGTTGCTGCTGTTTGTTCAGAGGGAAAGTGAGAAGCTGGTAAGGGGGGGAATTTTTATTTTCTTTTTATTTAAATTTTTTGGGGTCAGGGTTTAATGTGAAATGTTTTATGTTCTGTTGAGGTGGGGTTTGATAATTAATGTAAATAAAGAGGTGGGGGGGGTTCACTTCACTATAAACTGCAAAGAGCCGTTTGATGCTCTCTCTCTAATATTAATTGCAGTTGACCTTTTTACTGGGATTTTTGATTATTACAACTCACTCACTCCTTTTAATTTCTTTCCCACTTTTTTCATTTATTTACTCTTTTTCTTTCAATGTTCGCTTTCACCTTCCTCTTTTTTCAAGCATAAGCATTCAGATTTCAATTTCAATACCCTTTTCTTTTCTCTTGTTATTTGTACCTCCTTATCACCTCCTAAGGTTCTTCCTCTTCCCCTTCCTCCCCTATATATATATTTTTAATTTATATGCATATTTATTGCTTATTTATGTTTGTTAATCTTTGTGCAGTGATTGTGAGTAGAATCCCAGGGGAGCAAGAGGCCAGTCTCTTTAGCTAACTGAAAGGTACTTGAATGGATCTGCTGTAGATCTCTAGCAATACTCTTGTTTTGCTTTCTACGGTTTTTGTTTCATGAGATGAAGATGAAACTTATCTGGAATTTTCTCTTGCGAGTTTTCGAATAAGGTACTGAATTTTTTAAATTTTGTTTTAACTGATTATGGGTTAGATCCGTTTGCAGCTAGCAAACAAAACAGATGGTGTTTGTTTTTGTCAACGGAGGGCCATATCGGTTGTTGATTGAGATTTTAAAATTTGGGTTATGATTTAGCTGTTGAAAGTTTATGTAATCTTTAGTAAAGTTAAAAACTTTTCTCTTGTCTGTTTGTTTAATTGAGGACAAGACTTAAGATTCCTTTTGCTTAGCCTAATGCTCTTGGATTTGGAACTACCTTTCTGAGCTTATTAATCTAATACAGTTCTTGGTGTGTATAATTGGATAATTATTCGCCTTATAGCCATACAGTAGCTCGTATAAAACATTGTATATGTACATGGTAGAGGAGGACAACCTGAGCTCTGCTTTTCTTCTAATTCTAGTTTTGTTTTAGACTTTGAGATTGAGAACTCAGCGGATAGGGTAACTTTTCATGATAAATTTATGTGTTAAAGCTGCTCAGTTAATACTGGTCATCATGTCGCCTTTTTATTCTTTTTATGTTTTAAATTGACAAAAAGTGAAAAACAATGATTGAGGTGCATGGTTGTGTACTTTTGACCTGTCAGTTGGAAATAGGTGAGTATTTCTAGTGATTTCTGGTTGATTATGGTTTCCCCACCCCCCCCCCCCCTCCCCCGTGCGCAATGCCTCATGCTTTAGTTTCTAATTGTTTAACAAAAGTGTTTTGCAATTATTGTTACTGTAAAATTCTGAAGTTGCATCTTTCATCAGCACTATCCATCTGATCATGTTCTGCTTGCACCGGGTGCTTATCTTTAGAATTCTGCATTACTATCCGGATGCTAATCCTTGAGTTTTGTTTACTATTTTGTACCCAATCCATTTTTTGATCTTGCTGTATTTTTATTTGCTGTATGTTTGTTCAGGATTGTGCAGTGCTTTGATTGTTGCTAATACATTTGAAGCTTGGTTGATATGAGGCTAATTAGCTTTTGAGCAATCATTTTTTTATTATCTGATAGATCCTTCCTCTGCTTCAGCTTTTTGTAAATGCTAACAATTTCTGGTTAAGAATTTTGTGCCCAAAAGATTTGAAGTTGAAGTTGCTTATTAATTTGATTGTATTGTGTTTTTGTAGTCAGGGTTGGCTTGCACTTTTCTAAATTCTGTGTTCTGAAAGACATCACTCATAGTAGTAGATGTAAGACCTTCCCTATCTTTCTCGGTCCATGTGAATCATGAAATTTGGTAATAACATGGTCTCTTTTTTGTTTTTGAATATGTGTTTATCTGTATTTTATGATTGGAAAATTAGGGATGAAATTCATGAGTTTTTTACCTGCATGTTCGTAATTGATTTGATCTTCCTTTTATCTGTCAATTCCTTTTTCGAATTTACGGTTCTCAGCAATTAAATATTTTTAATATAGTTTCAGATAGTGAACAAGTGTTTCCCCATTTAACTCTAGGCCATAGCCATGTCAGATTCAAAACATTCTGGAGCTATATCTGCTTCAAATACCAAGGAGGGGGTTGCAGATCGTTTACCACATGTCACAAATGATGTGTATGGTTGTACAGTGAGAAAGCTTGAACGTTCTACAAGTTTAAAAGATTTAGCAAAAGATAATGAAAAGAATGTCCAAGACCTGTAATCACCCAATTTCATTCTTGTGGAGAAATGGAGTCATTTCGAGATCCAGTTTTTTATATGTACAAAAGTGTTACAGAATGTGAACTGCCAGAGTTAATCGTTTGTTACAAAGAGAATACATACCATGTCAAGGATATTTGCATTGATGAGGGAGTACATTCGCATGACAGGATCTTGTTTGAGAGTGATGTTGGAAGAGTGTCCGCCTCCTTCTTGCCTCCTAAGGAAGACAGAAATAGTGAAGTGCTGAAGAATCCAAGAATTTGTTATCCCTATTCCAGATGTACTGAAATCTTCTACAGAAAATTATTCTGATAAGCTTATCGTCAATCGATGTGGTTCTTCACAGGAAAGTGATTCTGATGAGGATATTGATGATATATGTGATTCTAAGGATTTGAGGCCGGCAGGGGATGTTAAGGATGATGCAACGGAGGAGAACACAAATGATGTGTCTAGAAAGCTGTTCTTACTTGGAGATTTGCTTTCAATACATAATGTGGGCACAAAAAACTCCCTCTCCAAATCTGCCATTGTTAATGAGATTGACGCTGAAAAAGAGTCTTTCCAGGTATGTATGTATATATCCCAGTCAAAACTTGCTTTTGAGTTGCTAAGCATGGATACCTCAATACACTAATGGATTTCCTTTAGGATCAGGGGCGGACTCAAAAAATTATATAATCCCAGGCTAAAACACTATTTTTTCAATTATGGAATCCGACATTTCAACCTATAATAACATGTAATTATATAAGGATTAATAAATCAATTAAGAATTTTAAGCTAAATTAAATCAATACATGTAATAACAATAAATTAAAATTTGAAAGTAAAACTTTAATGTTTGAAGGCAAGTATTTAATTATCAGGCTTAAATAAATTAACCAACTAGAATTTATTCATCTTTTAAAATTATAAATATATTATTAATTAAAAGTTTCAATAATAAACTAAACTCATCCAATAAAAAACATTTTGAGTGTCGTTTTTGGGTAGGCACTTGATGAAGGATCATATGCTTGATAATTCTTTATTACAAACTTCTCAAAATAATTAAATTTTATTTTCTAACTTTTCCTCTTAGTTATTGTAACTGCTAAATGAAATCTCAAAATTCACATAAGAAGTTTATGAAAATGTTGATAATTGTTATTACATCTTGTTTTGTAAATACTTTTAGTACTAGTGACAATTTTATATTAGATTGGCATATTTTTTTTAATTAGATTTTTTTGAAGCAATAACAACATTTTAGCCCCCTAATGTTTTCAATCTATTCAATAAATATATAATTTAATCATTTCATAAAATAAGTCCCTAATTTTAATTGGAAAAAAATATAATTAATTAAGTAAATATTTGAAAATAAAATAAACAACTACTATGATATAAAATTGATGAAAAATATAAGGGTAATTGAGCTAGGGACATAAATGAAAACAAAATAAAAACTCTATTATTATATAAAATTAATAAAAATATAGGGGGTATAAATGATTTTTCCTGATCAAGACTGAGCTACAGCCCCATGTAGCCCAGCTTTAGATCCGCCACTGTATTAGGATCAGTTCGTGTAATATTGTCATCTTTCCTTATTGATGCTTAAGGGACTCCCCGTGTTTTTTCTCTGTTTCAAGCTTGATTGCACTGTTTAACTTTTATACTATCTATTTCAAATTTCAGTGAAAATAAAATCATTAGCTCATGACTGGAATATAGCCCTAGGATCACAGGGAACTATGTTACTACAGAAACTATTAGATGTTAACATGAGTAGGTCAAGCATTAAAGTTTTTAATAATTGCAAATAGATGACCTTAATAATGAAACTTTTGAAATAACAAAGAAACTATTATTGTTTGAAATTGATATTGGAGAACAGTGACTATACATTATGAGACATTTGTTGATGCAAGTTTTTGGATGGAATGATTTGTAGTTTCACAACTTCCTTTTGCTAGAAGTAGCCTTTCATCTTGACTATGAAAAGTATCAATATGTGCATATGTGAGAGAGGAAGGAAGAGAGAAAATGATGGATATTGTAAATATTTGAATGAAGGGATCTAGTGCAAAAGCAGCATTGGCAAACCCCGAAGAAGCAAATGGTGGCACTGCAGAAGAAATCTTGACAGGTGCTGATTTTGTTTCTGCTTCTGAAGAATCACAGAATGGCTGTGGGGAAGCAACTTCAGGAAACCCTACTCTTGTTTCTAAGGCCTGAAAAAGCCCATATAAGTGAAGAGGCATCCTTGGCAAGCCCTGATGGGGTTTCTGCACTCAGTGAATCAACAAAATCAGCACTGCTGAAAAGTCATCCTATAATAGCATGGTGGAAACAGGAAGTATCACGCTTGATTTTGATGCTTCTGCTCCTGGGGCAAGGGCAAAGAGGAGCTCTTCAGATAGGTGATTCTCAACGATTGAGACTCCAGGAATGTCCAGACTTGAAGATGCTCCACGTCAATCAGTTTCAAGCCAGTTTCACAGTGGTCTTGGGAGTCAAGTTTCTCTGCGGCAGGTTCATTACCCAGTCTGATAAGTTATTCTGGGCCCGTAGCATATTCTGGCAGTATCTCCCTAAGATCAGACAGCAGCACAACGAGCACCCGCTTTTGCTTTTCCTATGTAAGTCTCATCGCTTAATTCCTTTATCATTCCCTAACTGTGCATGGATTGATCCATAACTAACCATTTCGCTTACTCATTGCATTGACAGATTGCAGACTGAGGGACCGTAGTCCAGTAAGAATGGCAAAAGCTGACCGGAGGCACTATCGGAAGCATAAGTGGAAGCAGGGCCTTCTTTGCTGTAGATTCTGATTGTTCTATCTTTCTATCAATAGGTTCAAGTTCGAAAATATATATACATCATCAAAATCTGATATTGTAGTTCTTTTTGTTTATCTAGCCTCTTATAGTATGGTTTATTGAGCAATATAGATAGGTATACACCGCGATCCTCTTGATCTGGCTTGGATTGTACCGTGCCGTAGGTTTATTGCATTATGCATTGATTTTAGTCCCATTGGTGTGCGAGTATAACCTTAATTCTTCTAAAATTCATTCTCTTGATCGGTTTAATTTTTCTTGTTTACTGCTGTAACAGTGATTAACCGGCTTTCTATATTATGTATAGTTTTGTCTTCCGAAATTGGACTCCATTTCGGAATTTCCTTGTGTGAATCCGTGAGTGCGATCGATGGTTTGACTAGAAACCTGTAAAATGTGTTGCATATCACAACGCAGTCCTATTGGTTTACAATTGGCCCTTAAAAGAGTGGCTTTGACACATTTCAGGATACCTTAATATTATTTAATAAATGAATGTAAATCGTGATTTGCAAATTTTGTAGTTTGTACGGCATGATGGACCTACACTTCCACCGTCCCACGTCTTTGTCTGCCACCTTTCGATTTACAGCCTCAATCCTTTTACGTGGTCAAAAGATGACCAAAGTTTGTCCCGCGTAAATCCTCTGAGCATGCAAAATGATTCATACCTTGAAGAGATGGCAAATCTTCGACAAAAGATAATTCCTTTTTTTTATAAAAAAATTTAACCTTGGAAGTTAATTAGTCCCTTTGAAAGCGTACTGGCAAAATTTTCAAACGAAAGAACGCTAAAGGAAAATATTAATGCTAACAAAACCGTCCCAAGAAGTGGATCAATATTTTAGAATTGACAAATCCTACCACTCGTAAATATACAAAAGAAGAATTACGTAATTAAAGAAAATATTAAAAATATATATTTGTGAAGTTGACAAACCCATAGAGAAACACTCTAATCAGTTAGTATATGATATATGTCAAATAAATATGACATATATCATATGAACAGTGATAAATAATTAAACAGTTCTTATATAATTATATATAATTATACAATAGAGACATTTTGATAGTTTTAAAAAATACAAAGGCTAATAGGTATTGGCTCAAACCCTAGATAAGAATGATTTACCCTCATCATTTTACCTAAAATACACGTGACAAATTTTTATAAGACACCAATGTACTCATGGAATCACTTTATAGTGAATTATTAAAGACTTTTAAGTCAATTGCTTAAGCTAGACGCCAAAATTGGTGGTTGTGTGATGTCAATGTCCTCTGAGAGTGCTTCCTCTAAGCATTTGGAAATTGGAGTTAAAGTTGAAGAAGCTTACATATCCAGGCCATATAATTTTGCTTGCTTAATGATTCAAGCTTAACGAATGAAATGAGCTGGCCTGCCTTTCTTTGCTAAGAATGATAAGAATTAAGTGTCACAGTTTCATTATCAAATATTTTCTTTCCCCAAATGAGCGAAAAAGATATATCTAGCCGTTGCTGAATCTCAAAAGTTACTAGCATTTTGGTTTGATGTCGATATGTGTAGCACTGTGTGGACATTATTGTTAAAATATTTGAAAATCAGGGCCCTCTGTTATAATATGTGACAAAAACATATATGCAACTCAAAATCTCAAATGGTGTGAACTGTGAAGTCTCCCAAAAGGCAAGTGTAAAATAAGATATTTGGAGTACTTGTTTTGGAACTCTACAATTTTGTGCTTTGTGTACATGAGTGTATGTGTCTTTTTCTCTTCTTCTTGGGGCTTCTCTCCTCTGTTATAAACTCCAATTCACAAGCAAAAGATCATAAGTGTTTTCAGCTTTGCATGCAAAATATTCATCATCTGCGAAAGCTTAAAGTAAGTATGGAGCTGATGAGAGTCATCACTAGTGTGCTTTGCATAAGCTTCCCTATTTGTTGCAGACCTTTTGCTTCTTTGGAAATTCAGCTGCAACCATCCCATGATGTACAAGGTAATTGATTAAGAGCTTCTTCTAGCTCTCTCTCAGTCTTTCTTGTTTCTCTTTATCTTCTCTCTCCATGATCGTTAGCTTAATTAATGATTTTGTTGCGTTGCAAGTAGCTAAAGAAGTTCAACTTTCTCGACTGACGCTGCCGAGGAAGCTCAGAGTGCTCACTGCTGAAGTTAAAGGACTTGCAGCTCAAGACAAATGACCCATAAGGAGGGTGCTTCAGCTGGTAATCATCCATCTATTAACTATGAATTATAAATAACACTTGCATTTAGAAAGTTTTAAGTCCACGTTTGGTTGGAAGAAATGAGAAGAGTGGAAAGGTGAGGAGGGGAGAGAAAATAAAAAGAAAAGAAGATAAATTTCAATTCTATTGTTGGTTTGTCTCGGAATTCACCTTCTCCTCTTATTTCTTTCCCCTCCTTTCTTTTTCATTTCCTTCCAACTAAACATTGAAATAAATTAAGGTTTGCTCCCTTACTCCTAATTATTCACGTCCATGTTTGCATACAGATATGCATGCAAATGAACTGATTATCAATTCTAATTAAGCTGACAGTCTACGATCGATAAGATAAACAAAGTGTCTAAGGCCATGCATGCACATAATATTAAATTGAACCTTTATACATAAGAGGTTTTCTTTGATAATTTAAGGATTTACAAGGTATTTTGATATTTATGATTTTAAAATTATAATTACTACGAAATGGAAACTTCAATCTTGAAACAAATAGGTTCGGAGTCATTTCTATACATAACATACGTACATTAAAAAGTCCATAATAACTTCAATTCTTTTCTTTGAACTCCAAGCTGACCCCTTTACACTTCTTTTTCGAATATTAAGCCTTTTTTTTTCCTTTAAAGAGATGTTTTCCTGCTACAAAAAAATAAATAAATGATCTCGCAAAATCTGATAGCGCATATATAAAAAAAAAACAAGCTTCCTACGTCTGTATATAAAATTATGAATGATTATGTGATTAAAATATTTGAAATGTGAAATGGTTAGGTAATACAAACAGGCTTAACAACAAGTCACAAGAACAACAAAGAACAAGGAGTGAAGCCCGGAGGCGGACACGGCAAGAATGGGTGGAAGGAGGAGACACGTCTCAATATTTTACGATGGATTATTCTCACGTCAAAAGACGACGCCCTATCCACAACAAGTCCTTGCCGGCCGCTGCTCCCTGAATACATGCCCCCCCCGTGGCAACTGCCCCGCACTAACCATTTGTGGTTTATTGCCAATTTTGTTATTTTTTTTTAATTTTGTCTATATTCTTTATAATTAATTAGTGATTCGTGGAATGCTGCTGCACGTTATTTCTCTCTCTCTTTTTAAAATACAAATCTATCCCATATTATGTATCGGTTTATGTACGACATTTTTAACCCTATTTCTAAAAAATGGGGACCTTTATTTTCGAATGTAATAAGATAATCCATGAATTTTCTCCCCCCTTTTTTTTTTTTTTTGGTTTAATTTAATTAATTAGCTACGAACTCCAATATTTCGTAACGCGCTTTCACAAGTTACTAGCGAGTTTTTGTGTCCATTATCCTTGATAGACTCTATGCTTTATCACGCCGTACGCTTGCATGTGATTTGTTTTTTTTTTATCGATTGTCGACTGGGCTAATTAACTGATGAAATCTTTGTGTTTGACCATTTGCCACGATATTCAACCATGGACTTTGATTTGATTCACATTAATCAATGTGCTAATTATTTTTTATCTAATACTTTTTTTTTTTTTTTGGGTTAATTTTTTTTTATAAGCTATCAAGTAATAATAAATTAATAATTAACCATCAAAAAAAAACATTTTTATATATGTATATCCCTTTACAAAAACAAAGAATAATAATAATAGCTCGATTGCACCGGTGCTTGTTGCAAACTTGCATTGGCTAATTGTTTATAAAATAAAGTACTTCTAATATGTAAACAAAATTACATATTATATACCGAGAGTCATTCTCCAATGTATTTTCTTACTTTAACAAAGTGAAAATATAGTTAAAATATAAAAAAAAATTACTTATTTCAATACATTAGATATTATTTTTTTAACTATTAGTGTATTAAAATATGTAACTTTTTATCTGTTAATAACATTCTTATTTTGTTAAAATGAGATTATCCTAATTAGAGATGTGTGTATGTATGTATTTTGTAAGGAAAGAAATGATCATACTTAATTGAGACAAATCTTCCTTACATAATTACATTTTAGATAATTTGTTGGATGATTTGTTTGTTTACACTGTGGTAAATGGGTTCAATCCTTGATGCCAATATGAATATACATAAACCATGCTCAACCTAGCATGTGCCTTTATAAAAAAATATCTATCTTGGCAAATCTTTTTTTTTAATACTGTTATACAAGACTGTTACTGATATTACATCAGATATTATAATTAATATTTATAAATAAATTATACAATCGGTACATCATCGACATTCTCCTCAAACATTAATATTTACAAACAAATTATACAACAGATATTCTCGATAATGATCAAACGCAGTTTTTTATTCTTTAAACTCTAATATTTTAAACTCTCTATAACTTTTCAATATTCGGCGCATGCCGTTTCACTCTACTCATATTTCGTAAAAGACATCTCCACGCGAATTATCTAATAATTAAAACATTATAATATATTGCTTTCCTGAGCTAGAGGTCCATAGATAACTCTTTTTCAATATCATCTAATCGACACAAGTATATAAAAAACAAATTTAATTGTATAGATATCAATTGATGCGATTGATAAAATCTAAATAAAATAAGATATTTGGGATTCCATTCGGATCTCGTAAGTGGAGAAAAGAAATGTAATATCGGTAATAAGAAAACAGATTGAATTCTCCTCGCGACCAAACGAGGGACTGTAGTAATTACGACAACATTAGCACGTAGTAGCAGCAACACGTTTGTGGAGGACTGACGGGCTGACAACATTGCTTGACGATTTCGCATATAAGAATGAAACGGCGTCGCATTAACTATCATAAACGGTAACGTACTTTCAACGAAGGAGCAGGAGCCGCTAGCCTGCTGCTGCTGCTGCTGCTACTGCTACTAGGGGCAGTACAAGAAGCAAAGGGACAAACAAGAGATAGACCGGAACGTGAAAAATGGAGAGTTTTTTGAACAAAGCCAAAACCTTCGCGGAAGAAGCGGCGAATAGGTCTCAAATCTCCCTGACGAACTCCACGAAAATCGCCGATCTGTTCGCCGAGACTGCTAAAAAGTCTAAAGAATTCGCGCTGAGGCGTCAAGAAAGCCGATGAGTTCAAAACGGCGGCGCTTTGCAAGCCGATCAGATCCCTATCGTCAATCACCGACATCATTCCGCCTTCAGCTCGCCTCCTCTTTATCGTCCATTGCCAGCTCTTCCCTCCGGCCCCACCGTCTCGGATTTGGAGCTTGTAGTTCGCATCACCGATGACTTGAGAGACTTTGTTAAAGGACCTACCTAGTACATTCCAGAACTTTTCCATTCAAGGTTGGCAGAAAAGTAAATTAAGTCAAATGTTCGTTTTTTTTTTTAAGAATTTTGCAATTTTTGAAAATTTTGTTTTGTCTGTTTGTCTGATGAGTGTGTAGGAAGAAGCTGAGGCGTCTGATGTGCCAAACACGACGTCAATGTAATGGAAGGATCTGACGGAGTGGCAAGAGAGACATGCCACGCTTGTTCTCGTTGCCACTGTCAAGGTTAGTTTCTTGTCAGATTTTGTTATTTTTGCTTTAATACTTTAGTTTATCACAAATCAAGGAAAGAAACTTTGCACTTATAAGTGATTACCTGTAAATTTAAGGAGTGTGTTGTTAATTTGTACATTGTGTGATTAAATTGGGTAGAATTTGTCTTTGATGTTGTGAATGTACTTTTGTTGCAGGGGATCTCCAAGTTAAGAGATATGAATTATGTCCGTCACAAGTAAGTTATGAAAGAAAGGAAATTCTTTGAAGATATATCACCTTGTGAGCACTCATGCGGGTGGTTCAAGAAGCAGCTTTCCAATTTCCATGTACTCCTGTTTTTGCTGTGATTTACTTGCAGTTACAAAGTTATATTGATGGATGTTCTGGTATAAATATTGATGTTCTGTCAAGATTGGTTCATTTTTTTGTTGAACTGTTAAAAGCAAAGAAAAACCAAGTATAACAATTGAATTCATATAATGTATTGTGGATGTTTATTTTTCAATATCATATTAATGGTAACTAAATTTCATCTATTGTTTAAATTTATATTACTTCATAATGAAATTATACAAATGAATGAATATATGATTTGAATCTTTAGAAGTAGTTTACTTGCTGTGTGACTGTATGGGTCATACATTGTAGTAATATTTAATAGCATGAGACCACTTAAGCCAGCTCAGCTCTCTGTTGCTTTGATACTACCTCACCCTGCCCCATTGAGGTGGATTTTGATTATAAATTAGTGAAGAAGAGTTTTTACATCATACTTTTTACAACTTGTAGATAATTCAGCTTCATAAGAAAAACCTGAATTTAACCACATGCTTAGAAAATAAAGTTACTTATTTAATTAATGAAATTGGCTCTCCTTTTTTTCTTGCTATGCCAACAATCAGGTACTAGAAGCAGTACATGGAAGAGATTAAGCTCAAAGATGAAAAGAAGATGACAGATGATACTGTGAAGCCAACTCCAATTGTTGGGGAAACTAGTAAATCAGGGGTTACAGAGAAGAACTTGAAAAGTAGGGACTTTCAACTCTCATCAATTGAGCAGGACTTGGATACATATCTTTGGGGGATCTTGAAGAAAGTGATGAAGTGATGGAGGTCCAGGTATGTACTTTTAACCTTCGGGGTGGGTCATGATGTCAAGATGAACTTCCATATGTAATCTTTACATTTATTTTCAATCTGATTGTCAAGCATATTTTCACTTCGTACAAACTTTGATTGCCTGATCCTGGAGGCTATGATATGATTGAAAATTCAGTGCAGGTTTTAAGTGGCATGTGAACTTTTCTGCTAATAATTCACTATGAGGAATGTTGTTATTTTTGATTTACCTAAATAATGGATCAGTCCATTGTGAAATTGCCAGAGTGGTACTGACTGTAGGAAAGTTGAGCAGCTAAGAGGATGCTGGAATGTCTCATGGAACATGAAATGCTCTAAAGTTATTTTAAAACACTTGAGATATGTTATGGATAATAACTGGGGAAGCATCTCTTGGACAATAGTTCAACAGGATCGAAGTTTAAGTGTTGTAAAATGACTTTTATGTTAACTTTGGACAACTTATTGTGCTGAAGAATATAGGAAGAATTATTTAAATCGCTTAGTAATGAATTGATCAACTTCCACGTACTCCTCCATAAATACTTTGTTTCTTGCTGGTCATCATTGGTGCATGCAGGCCCAAGTGTCTTCGTTAGTTGTATTGTGTTTGTCATCATTGATCCTTTCTGATGAAGCAGTTGATACTTCGTGCCTTAGAACAGGATTCTAGTTTTACTTAATCTGCAATCCAACTTTTTAAATGCAATAGAGAAACGAACTTTGAATAAGCCGCATTTGATCATTTGTATGCCATCATCTTGTGTTCATTTTGGCAACTATTCATTCGTTGTTAATTAGTACATTGTCTTTCCTTGTGAGGATGATGCTGATGGGAACTTTGATGATGATTTTGATAAGATTGGCAATTCTAAGTTTAAATTATCTTATGATTTCATGGCAATTCTGTAGCATTATCTGTTCCTATATTGCCCTTTTGATTCACTTTGATGTCGCCAGGATTTAATTTGAGGATTCACCTCAATTTGGCTAATGACATGCTGAGTATGCACCATCAATAAATGCAGGATGTTGAGGGATGATACATTCAGAGAAGGTGTGGAAGCTACTTTGAATAGGTTAGAATGCTGCCAGTTCAAGGGATTATACGAATGTTAAAATGGCTTATCTGGAAAGTTTGTTGGTGAAATGTATGGTGGAGGTAGCAGGTCTGATTGGTTAGTTGGATAATCTTATATGTTCCGATTAGATTATAGTCTTATAGATATTAATTACTTTGTGTAATTCTTTGTGTTGATGATGAAGGTATGTAAGTTACAATATGTTAACTCACAGGGGGAGCTTAGAATCTTTATTTGTTTGTACAGCACTATTCGTTAATCTATAATTTTTTTAAATTTAGATTGAGAAAGAAGCAGAATCAATAACCTTAGTAATACGTAACAACGAAGCATGAATGATAGCTACAACTGTGTTTCTTGGAACCTGCCCGGAGAGACCATACCTTGAGGCCTGTTGAAGAAGTGTCTGATGAAGTTTTGTAAATGATTTAACCTTGAAGGTGATGAATGAAAGATTTTAAAATTAAAGCTTACTTTGAGGCCTGCCGAAGGTGAAGCGTTCGATGAAGTTTGTAAAACAGATTTATCCTTTAAGGTGGATTAAAGTCGGAGTATAGGTGCTGCAGGTAGAAAAGAAGCAGAACTACTAACCTTAGCAATACGTAACTGGAACGAAGCATACCGA
>JAUJEN010000106.1:0-55777 GCA_030448925.1 Citrus cavaleriei
ATCGATACTTCGTTCAGTTACGTATTGCTAAGGTTAATCCGATTCTGCTTCTTTTCTACCTACAGCACTAATCTGAGAGTAATTATCATTTAGTAGACGTGATTTGTTTTGTAAACATATATATCCTATTTGAAAGAGTTGTTTACATTGCTTTATTTGTATATATATATTTTTACTCTTTTATATATACAGACATTCATAATAAATATATAATAAATTTATACTTTAGTTTAGAATAATATAAAAGAGTATGGGTCTGCCCCTAGTTAAATTTAATATAGTAACATATATATTTCTAATAAATAAAAATGAGCATTTATGTATAGGTTTTGTCCCCGCTGAAAGAGAAGGTCTAGGGTTATGAAATCAACATATGCTTATTATTAATATATATGTGGAAGGTAAATCTTGTAGTTAATTAGGAAATTAAATGTAGTTTGAGGCCAGATTATAAGAGATGTTTTTAAAGTGTTAATTAAGAGCTATTATCTTTTATAAATGGCATTATCAACCAGTATACAACATCACTCTCTAGTTTTTGATTCCAATAACAAATGCAATGCATTTGAAATATTTTTATTAGTTTTACGTTATTACAACTATAATTATAGCCTTAGAAGTATATTTGTAGTAGTTGTTAAATAAATGTTTCTGTCACATAGATTAGGCTAACTCATACATCACCATTATGAACATTCAAAAATACAATGATGATATGAATTTTAGAAATATGCAAATGAAATTTCTCCAATTATGTTTATACATGATTGCTTTTATTATAAATTTTAGGATTTATTTAAAATATGATTCTTACAATTTATAAATATTTATATGCACTAATAACTAACCCATTAATTGGTAATATTAACATTTTAACATGTATTAAAATACGTTAGAAAGTAAAAAATATTTATAAATATGTATAGATATTCCCTTTAAACCTAAGATGTGCCAAACAACCTTAAATTGAAAACTAAGATGTTGTCCAAATTTAAGCCCTGGTGTCCTATAAACAACAGCATCAACGGCCAATTAACAAAGGCCTTAAAAGGCCACTACAAAAGCCACCCAGCCAATAATGTAAATACTGATTTCCTTTCGAATTTTATAAAATATTGATTCTTCATATAAGGGTCGATGCTGTAACTTTTGGATTAATAGTATAAAAATATGGATCATTAGATAAACAATAATCATATTATCTCTATGGTAAATTTTTAGTTATTTTAAATAATATAACCAATTAATAAACCACGATGAAAAGGGTGATTTAAAATTTAAAATAAAATAATAAGAATACAATAAAATACAATATCTCAAATTCTTCATTGCATAAATATTCATGCATACATCTTCTTTTAGATAAAAGATGCTATATTCATATATATATTGAAATATAAAGTGCTTTCTAAAAGTTAGAGGTTATAATTAGTCATATATAGTGCTTAGATAATAATAAGGGCCTATTTCAGGTTTGCACAACAAGAGATCTATTCTAGCAGTTGAGAGAGAAGACAATAGACACAATTTCAATAAGCAAAAAATATTTTGTGTCCAAATCATTATCATAGAACCTTAGTATTTTCTCTCTCAATTCTTTGAAGTTTAAGTAATTTTACTGCTGTAATAATTTCAACTATTTTGCTATAATTTCATTTTTATGTAATTAATTAATTTTCTCTTTGGATTAATAAAATTTATATTAGCAATTATCTAGTTCACCATAACATAAATATTTCTTTATTGATTTTTATGATAACAAGCTTGATTAAAAGATTGATTAATCTTTAAAATGAAAATAATTTTCATCTATTTGACAAGTTTTATAAAGTGTTTTATAAAGATTTGGAGACAAAGCGTTATCTTGCAAAATAGTTCACTTGGGTTTACATGAAAGAACAGCGGCGTCCGGCTAATTCTGATAAACGCGGCTCGCCATTACAAGCAATTAAAAGATTAGTCTCGGACTGCTTGGTAAATTACGATCTGAAAAATCGATAAGCGCGCTTCCGCCGATATTAAGCAAGACGAATCAAGATCACCTGACCTAAGCGGTGATCGACCGGTTAAATTTGAAAATCAGCGCCTAAACGATCATATTGACTATCAAACGACGATCCACATCTAGTTAACGGTGAGTCGACGATGTCGCGAGAAAATTGCCAGCAGTAAACACACCCGCTAGCTTTTCATCTCCAACTATAAATAAGCTATTCGAAATTAAACAAGATTGATCGATTACAACATCACTATCGAGCTTAGATTCCAAGAATACAATCTTCGCTAGAACTTCGCCTTAAACACATGCTCCATCCGTATTCACACTGGCGTTGATTTGTAACTTAAATATTATTGAGCGGAAAATAGTTAGGGAAATCTTTACTTTGAGTGGATTGTAGTGTTGTCACGATACAGCTGGGTTAAGGACGGACAATCTCTGCCGGTGTAAGCGTTCATTGGAGAAGTCAGTGGAAGTATCATTTGTGCTGAGGCTTAGAGTAAAGTCTCTCGCCAGCCCGGAAAGCTGGAGGTGGACGTGGCAGGTTGACAACCAATAAAAATCTTCAAATCTCTCTTCCCTTATCTTTTATATTGTTTCGGTTATTAATTCATATTAAGTTTTAGATTTGCGATGATTTTGTTTGTAAATTGAATAATTTTTGTGGAATCCTAATTCACCTCATCTTGGGAAATGTATAATTCGTAATTTACCTGTCAGAGCTTGGGAAATTCTGCTTCTGTCGACTAACTATCTCATAGAGTAAGATCATAGTAAACTAAATATCAACTTTTTGCGGGAAGAACAGGTCCTTTAATTCACCGTTCTTTATTGAATATTCCAATCGTATTAGAAACTAGGATGAGAATTTATTTACAAGAACTAGATTATGAAATTTGGAAGTTGTATGTGATGATCCTGCTTTTGCCCTACTTAAAATGAATTGGGAAGATATTCAAAACCTTCAAGGAATGGAATAGAATGGAAGAGAAAAGCCTTCTAAATTTCAAAGTTATGAATGCTTTATTTTGTGTACTTTAATAAGAAAAGAAATTTCATCGGAGTATCTAGATTGTGAAAGTCAACAATAAAATTTAGGAAACTTGAAGTGAAGTTTATGAAGGCAAATCAAGTGAAATAGTTTGGAAAATTAGTGTAGGTACACTGAACAATATGAGTTGTTCCAATGAAACGAAATGAGGTATGCGTACTTTATCTGATTCTGAGACATATAGTAAAACAATTTCAGAGCCCTAGGAAAGACCTTACCAATAGCGAAAAAGTTAAGGAAAACTCATTAGGTCACTTGAAAGAATGGAACTTAAAAGAACACGTTATGCCAAAAGATTTAAATACTTTTACCTCTTGATGATTTAATGGTTCTCTCATTTATATAAGAAGATTTGGCGGCCAGAAAAGGCATGATGGAAAAGAAGAAACTTATTGCTCTCAAAGCTTTGAAAATATGAAGGATGAGGAGAGTGAACGATGATGGCGAGTTGGCCATGTTAGCTATGAGGAGGTTCAGAAAATTCTTGAAGAAAACTCGGAGGCGAAGAAATTTAAAACTCTGAAACGAAGAGAAAAAGAGGTAATCATTGCTATGAATGCAATAAAGTCGGCCGCCCATATAAGATCGGAAAGTGCCCATTTATCAACAAAACTGAAGAAGAAAGCCATGGTTGCAACTTAGGATGATAGTGAGGAAGATTCAAGTGATGAAGAGGGATCGCAAGAAGTATCCAGCTTCAAACTGACTTTATGGCGATGCAGCACAGAGGATGATGATCTCATAAAGGTAAGTGATCCCACCCATGATGAATTGTATGATGCTTTTAAAAGTTAATTGCATAATGAGTCACGGATGAAGAAGTAAAAGAATGTATATCTTAAAAAGTAGCAAAGCCTTAAAACGTGAAAATGACTTTAAATATGCATGTAATCAGACGCCAGTAGATAATAAAACATACTGTAATGAAATTGCATTATCTGGAAACGAGAAACTAGCATCCTTGCTAGCATTTAAGAATCACATAGATGATTTATTTTGAAAAATGAAAACCAAATGCTTGAAAAAAGAGCAATGAGTTGAATGACATTGTTTTGACATTTACAAATAGGCAAAATGTTGGACGCCTAATACGCTTAACTTCATAAAAATGTGTTTTCGATAAAAGGAGGACAGGTATAAGCGAAGCAGTGACAAATATTATAAAATTATTTTAGTTCGCTACCTCCATGGGCCATCATAAAGATTGTATGTCATTTTTGTAATCAAGATGGTCATATGAAAAATAGATGTCTAAAAGAAATGCATATTATGGTATGAAATACATTTGTATCTGGTTCTAAAGGAATCCTCTTAATCTCTCAAGGACCCAAAAGCTTTGCACTCTTAAAACAGATTTTCTTCAGAAACTTGAAGAAGAAGAAAACTAAATGGTACTTGGGCAGTAGTTGTTCAAGGCACATGACCGGATCGAAATTATGCATGTTCTGAAGCTTCAAAAAATTGAAATGGTGGAGACGTATCTTTGGAGACAACTCAAAGGAAAAATTCTTTTACCAGTTGGAAATGTTGAGCTAAAGAAGTTTCCTCAACTCTAATCGAGAATGTATGTTTGGTTGAGAACTTGACACCACTTAATTAGTATTAGTCAATTACGTGACAAATGTTACAAAGTTATCTTCGATAAATTTACCGCCATATTTATTATTGAGAATTACATGTGATGGCAAGATCTTATTGTTGGAATAGATGCAGTTAATATTTATATCATTGACAGAATTGCATCTACTCTTAATAAATGCTTTTCCGCATTACATAATGATAGCTTGGTTATGGCATAGTAAGTTAGACATGCAAGTATGGATTTGATTTCAAAATTTTGAAATGATTTAGTTAAAGGTCTTCTATTGGTTTTCAAAAAGAGATTTCATGTAAGTCATTGGAAAACAAATCAAAACATCTTCAAAATAAAATCATATTTCTCTTCAAAACCACTTGACTCTTCACATAGATTTATTCAATACTAGATATGCTAGTCTAAATGGCAAATATTATGCATTTGTGATAGTGGATGATTATTCTAGATATACATGGGTATTATTCTTAATCAATAAGGATGATGTCTTGATGCCTTTAAAGTGATTTGTAAAGAAAATACAAAATGAAAAAAGGGCATGGTATTGCATGCATTAGAAAATCATGGAGGAGAGTTTGAAAATCAAGCTGATTTGAGAATTTTGCATAATACTTGGCATTGGCGTGATTTTCATCACTCAGAAACTCCAACAAAAATGGAGTTGTTGAGAGAAATAATAGATCCATTCAAGAAATGGCTAGGACTATGTTAAATGAAAATTTATTGCCTCAAGTATTTTGGGTGAGGAGCCATTGACACAGCTTGTTATGTTTTAAATCGTGTGTTAATTAGACCTAATCTTAACAAAACTTCATATGAGCTTTTGGAAACATAGAAACCCAATTAGTTATTTAAAATTTTGATGCAAATGTTTATTTTGAACACAAAAGACAATGATTTGTATCTGAAAAATCTAACGTTGGTATTTTTCTTGGATATTCAAACCAAGTAAAGCTTATAGAGTTTATAACAAAATACACTAGTTGTAGAAGAATCTATGCATGTTACATTTGATGAGTCTAACCCCTCCTCTGGGAGAAAGAAATAAATTATGATGATGCAAATGAGAGTCACAAGAACCATCAAAGGATAATCAAGAACACCAAAGAAATCAAGAGGATGAACAAGAAAGCAAAACAAATACGGAGCAACATGAAGGTAGCTTCTCTCAAACACTCCCCAAGGAGTGGAGGTATGTTCTTCTCACCCAAAGATGTAATTTTTAGGAGATCCCCCACGAGTGTTACAACCAGATCATCGCTTAGGAATACTTAAGAGTATAATGCATTCATTTCAAATTGAACCCAAATCCTTTCAAGGGATGCGAAATGATGAATCTTGATTATTGCAATGCAAGAGGAGTTAAATCAATTTAAAAGAAATAATGTGTGGAATTAGTCTCAAACCGTAACATCAATCCAATAGGTACTAAATGGATATTTAGAACAAGATGGATGAATCCGTTGTAAGAAATAAAGCTAGATTGGTGGCTCAAGGTTATAACCAAGAAGAAGGAATTGATTTTGATGAAACTTTTACACCATTGTTTAGACTAGAATCAATTAGAATGTTGTTGGCATTGCATGTCATAAAGATTTCATCTTATTTCAAATGGATGAAAAGTGCTTTCTTAAATGGGTATATTATGGAAGAAGTATATGTAAAACAACCCTCGGTTTTGAAAATGAAAAACTTCCAAATCATGTTTATAAGTTGTTTAAAACCTTGTATGGATTAAAACAAGCACCTAGAGCATGGTATGATAGATTTAAGAATTTCTTGTTAGAAAATAATTTTCCATGGGTAAAGTGGATACTCTCTTTGTTAAACATATGGACAAAGACATACTTTGTTCAAATTTATGTTGATGATATTATTTTTGGTTCTACTAATGAATTGTTGTCAAGAATTTTCATCTTGCATGATAATGAATTTGAAATGAGTATGACGAGAGTTGAAGTACTTGGCTGCAAATAAAACAAAACGAGGGAAGGAATTTTCATAAATCAAGCTATGTAAAAGATCTACTCAAAGATTCTTGATATTCAAGGACCAAAAACACTCCAATGAGCACAATCAAACTTGACAAAAGATGAAAAGGCAAGGAAGTGGATATCAAAATGTATCGAGGTATGATCGATCTTTACTTTATTTAACTGCAAGTAGACCCGATATCATGTTTAGTGTATGTTTGTGCTCAAGATTTCAATCATGTCCCAAAGAATCCCATTTGCTTGCTGTTAAAAGAATTTTCCGTTATTTGAGTGGAACCATAGATATTGGACTTTGGTATCCTAGGGGAACTCATATAGATTTAACATGCTATTTGGATGCGGACTTTGCCGGTTATAAAATTGATAGGAAAAGCACTAGTGGAACTTGCTATATTCTAAGTCACTCACTTGTTTCATGGTTTAGTAAGAAATAAAATTCTGTTGCTCTTTCAACTACCGAGGCTGAATATATAGCTGCAGGAAGTTGTTGTGCGCAAGCTCTTTGGATGAAACAAACACTTATAGACTATGGTATTAACCTAGAATAAATTCCTATTAAGTGTGATAATACTAGCGCTATAAATCTTTCAAAGAATCTCATTCAACACTCTAGAACCAAGCATATAGAAATAAGACATCATTTTTTGAGAGATCATGATCAAAAAGGAGATATCAGATTGTAGTTTATTTACGTAAAACAACTCACCGATATTTTTACAAACCTCATAAGATCAATTTTCAAAATTCGATGAACTTGGGATGATGAAATTTTCGCATAACGCCTCTATTCATGCTATCGAATGTATTGAATTGATTGACTTATTGGTGATTTAATATTTATGAAATGCTTGCTTGATCTTCAAAATGATGTATTCGCTTTGTTAATTCTCTGATTGATTATATGAATTAATTGCTTGAATACATGTTCATGAATCATGCATTAAATGGCTCATAAAACATTTTAGATCAATGAAATGATCTTGAAATGTATTAATTGTTGGTCAAATACTAAAATAAATGTGTGAAATTATACGTTGTATAAAACAGATTGTCGTTATTGCAATAATCGGCTAACCGTTTTAGGGCAGAAATAATGGGAAGCTTTCTGGAAGCTATCGGTTCGCCGACAACACATTAACGGCTCGCCGTCCTGATGAAAAACTTTTGGGTATATCTCGATTGCCGGGCTGACATATATCTATAAACGGCTCGTCATTCTGATGCAATATTTTTGGGAGCTCTCTGGACACTGTCGGCTCGTCGATATCTCTATAACGGCTTGCCGTTATCATGCGATAAGTGAACAGTCCTTCGTCTCCTTTTCCATTTCATTCATGCTCTCTCTCTCTCTCTCTCCCAAACCGCGACTGCAACTTCATTTCTCTCTCAAATCCATCATTTTTCTTGTCTTTTTTCACCAAATTGAAGTCTTAAAAACCATCCTTATCATCTTTAGCACCTTTTAACCGATTAAAACCGGTTTTCTCTTCAAATTTTGAAAAATCCCAAATTTCAAACCCTAGAACCAGCCGCACTTCTCTCGCCAAATTTGAACCAAATTTCTTCCATTATCCATCACATTTCAACTTGTCATTACTCTTTCATCACTCAAACTTTATTTTTCCATATTCAAACTTCTCCAAACTCATCAATGGCAGAACGACCACAGAGGCGTGCTCGAACCAAGCACACCGCTGCTGTCGTTCCGTGCCTCCTCTCAGACTTCGAGCCTCCATTTTCCAATGACACCTCTCGCCGATTTCTTGACAAATTCATGGGCAAACCGAACTCCCCATTTTCTCTTAACATTACGGAGTTTTTGGATATTACCATTTACTTCAGAATATTACTCAATTGCTTAGCCATCGAATGAAGCCTTAAGCATGAGCCCATCTATGAAAATCTAGTCCGTGTCTTTATTCTAATACGGAACTCTCCTCCCCGAGTTGAACTTTATACTGCAGAGGAATTTGTATTGAAGCTTGATGAGCCAGAATTATGTAGTATTCTTGGAATTTCTTATGGAGGCTTAGACATTTACACCGCTAGGAAATAACTTGACTTTAGTGATTTCCGTCATGTGGATGGTGTACGGAACATTTTTAGGTGTTGGGATCTTTCCGATGATGTCTGTTCTTTGTCCTTTAGGTCTCAACTCCTCCCTTTCCAGGTTCGAATACTTCATATCATTCTCCAACACATGGTCACCCCTAGACAGGGTCACACTGATGAGGTAACTCGACTTGATGTTGGTTTATTAGATTCCCTCATTCAGTGACGCATCCGAAGTTTATCCTACACTATCCTTTGTCATATGTTGTCCACACCTAGAGTCTCAAACCGATCCCTTCCATATGGAAGCATCATTACTAGGATCTTGAAATTCTTTAGAGTACCTATCACTGAGCCTGTTTATCTCGAGACCCGTAAGCTCGGTCGAGAGATTATTTCATCGGATTTTTAAGAAGCGTGAAAAGACAACATCCTAAGAACGAAGATACTTCTACTTGCTCCAGCGAATGATCGTATGTTAAATGACGTCTATTCCGAGGATTAGTTACCGATTTGGGGCTGATCACGTTGTCCTCGCAGAGCAGCAAGCAGCAGCTTTCCTCGGTGATGACGAGCCACCGAGACCGTCATCTTCCCGCAAGATCGCTCCTCGCGGATCGCTTTCAGCAATAGTTTGACAAAGTGGATTTTCAAAGAAGTTAGTTAGCAATATGATTTTACACCTTTTCTAAAGAAAGAAATTTCAGATCGGAGTTACTTGCTTGACCGTATTCTACATTTTGGTTATGACCCAGCTTTTCACAAATTTCGTATTAGTTTTTTGCCCCTCTGATTTTCGCACAGACATCACTCATTTCATGTAGTTATTATGATGCTATTTGTCTTTTGTTTATGCTTATGATGCTTTTCTGATATTTTCTGTTGGATATGTGGACTTTATTTATGTTTGAGTTGATTTTGATGATATCTTGTTTATCTTGCTGATCTGTTTGATTGTTGGCATGGAGGTTGGTTGATAAGTTGGTATCTATATATATGGAAGTGTTTCTTTTAACACTTTGTATGAGGATATGCTCATTTTAAGTGAGATTCACGATTTTTTTTCAACATAAGTAAATCCTCAACCTCTCTTTTAATCTTTTCACATTATTTCTTTTTATGATGAAGGGGAGAATTATTATCAAATCAATTATCAAATCAATCTGCTTTTTGTTTAAATTATTTTTGAGATTAAAACTAAATGGACACATATTTAAGGAAGTTCAAAATTCCTTTCACTTAGGGGAGCACATATTTAGGGGGAGCAAAATTGCACAAATATTTTCTTGAAAAGTCTGTTATCATAAAAAAGGGAGAGATTGTTAACATAAATATTTCTTTATTGATTTTTTATGGTAACAAACTTGATTAAGATTGATTAATCTTTTAAAAGCTCAAAATAATTTTCATCTATTTTGACAAGTTTTATAAAGTGTTTTATAAAGATTTGAGACAAATATCTTGCAAAATAGTTCACGCGGTTTACAGGAAAACGGTGATCCGACAATTTTGATAAACGGTTCACGATATCAAATTAATCAAGATTAGTCTCTGACTTAAATGATCCGACAAATCGATAAACGATATTAAATGTAATCAAGATCGCTCGACCTAAACGGTGATCCGACATCTAGATAACGATGATCCAAAAAATTTGAAAATCAGCCCAACGATCATATTGACCGGTCAAACGACGATCCGACATCTAGTTAACGGCGATCCGACAGTGTGCAGAAAGTCAATAACGGCTAGTTTTCAGCTCCAACTATAAAATAAGCTCATTCAAATTCAAACAAGATTGATCACAACACGACTATTGAGCTTATATTCAAGAATACAATCTTCATAGAACTTTAAAACACATTCTTACTTCATCTATTCACACTTTGGGCATTGATTTGTAATCTTAAATATTGTGTGAGAAAAACAATTTGTAATATTTTACTTTGAGTGATTGTAAGTGTTGGGATACATTAAGAGATCGGAGATAATCTCTTGGTAAATTCACACATTGGAAGTCAAGTATAAGCATTTGAAGCCTTGGAGGCTTGTTTAGTGAAATCCTCAAGCCGGAAAGCTTGGAGGCGTGGACATAGGCGTTTAACCAAAAAATCTACGTGTATGAATCTCTCTAACATTATCTTTTTATATTGTGTTTGATTTAATTGTTATTGCTTTATATTCGTTTTAGATTTGTATGACATTTTGTTTTAGAATTGAATAATTTTTTAGAATCCCAATTCACCCCCCCCTCTTGGGTTGCATAACTAGAATTTCAGTTACTGTATTTGCTAGATGATAAGAGATTTTTAAATTGATGAAATGTTACTAATAAAAAGTTGACGTACAGGTTAGTTAAATAAATAAAGACTTTTTAATTAATTTTTTTATTATATTAAATTAATGGCTAAAATTAAAACACCTAAACTTAAGGGTTCAAAATAATCCCACCATTGATACTGTAAAAATATATACAACATCATAGAAAAATCATTCATATAAATATAATGGTTTTAAAATATTGTTTTATTATAAATATTAAAAAATAATTTACAAAAACCCAAAAATTTTATTGTAAAAATAATTGCTAAAATATTTAATACAGGGGATTTCTATCATTGTTATATTTTACTAGAAAAAGAAAAAAAGCACTAATTATCATTTGTAAATATTTATTGTAAGGTAAATCTTGTATGCGATGAGTACAAATTTTTGAGTAATGCTCGGTAGATCTTCATATTATTCCATGGTTATATATATTTATATTTTTGAAAGGCTCTCTTTTTATCTTTTAAAAAAGAGAGGAGTATTAGTAAAGTTTTAAACTATTTTTTTTTTTCTGCCTTTTCAGGATTTATAAATGGATGGTCATCTAAAAATAAATTGATGAAAACTACTTGGTTAATTCCCCGAACCACTCTCGATGGACATTAAATTGAATTGTCAATCTTGCAAAATAAATCCAAAAAAAAGTATACTAATCAGTTGAGAAAAAGGAAACGAAACTTGGAAAATGAACACCAATTAATATTGTCCGTCTTGCTGTGATACTGCAAAAAGATAAAGGCATTCCTCGGCCTACTGTAGTAGTGTTCCCCGCAGCCTCCTAACGTGCTGATGTTTTTCACATGGTGTGTGATCTGAACTTTCCTATATTCGAAAGGAAGCTACCTTTTGACTAATCAATAATCTTCTCACATTTAAATATCTTTGATATTTTCATATGCATTGAAAGAGATATGCCACTTCACAGTTTCATTAATAAATAATATTAGAGATCTTAATATTTGAGTTTAAATGTGAATTCATGTGTCATTCATCTATTAGATTATATATTTCATAATTTATAAAATTACTTAACTATTATTCAATGAATGAATATCACATTAATTGAGATTCGAATTGGTACTAAGATATTAAAATGCTTAGCATTACTCTTTCATTAATTGGTGTGTGTATATACATAGATATATTAATATTAATATAGATTGAAACTGTATATGCTATGAAAATAACAAATTTATTCCAATGATCGAATGGACACTAGACTTATCTCTAATAGTGTGTAGAAACAGACATTTGATGTGGCCAGAACATAAAGCTTGAATGTGTAATTCATAACCCTAAACGATTACGTGTATGAATGACTGTTGCTAAATCTTTATCCCAGCCAAAATTGATGAATCATACTGCTCAGTTTCAATCAGAAGGGACTTGATTGAAACTGTTATGAGTCACTGCACTGCCATCACAACAATATATTGATAGGTGTTGGAGATATCCCACATCCGCAGCTCAAAATAATTCTTGGAGGAAGTACAGAAGTTTGTGAGACAATATTTTATTGTCTGAGGTAATTTTTTACTATAAGTTAGGTAGTAGAGTTTTACAATATTTCAAATTTAACTTAGATCCACACAACCTTTTTATTTGATATGAACACATGTGACCAGAGTGATATAGAGAAAATCTCACATTAGCTAATCAACCCACATGTGATGGTGGTGATCATAAAGATAATCTCATATCAACTGAAAATAAATTTTGATGTGGTGTTAGAGTATATAGATGGCAAAATCTCAAGCCACGCCTAGGCTTAACAAAACCCTAGTGCAGTCCTAGGTTTAAAAAGCTTGGATTTTGTGTTTTATAAATTTTTAATTAATTAATTTAAAATTTTTAAAATTTATTTTAATAAGATTGGGTTTAGGAAGTTGGACAATATATGTAAAGGTTGATAAATAAATATAAATTATTTAAAAATATATTTTTAGTTTTTTTAATGAAATTCGAGATTTTTTAGGTTTAGGATCATTAAGAGAAGTTCGATATCAACCAAAATTTATCAAGTAAAGTTGTAGTCTGGCCTGGCCTCACTCTCAGAGAGGCTGGTTCAGGCCTTCCATCCGTGACGTTAGAGAGAGAGAGGTTCTCACAGTAGTTGAGAATAAATCACGATGGATGTGTGTTAAAGAGAGACTCACGCATAAATTGAACATAAATGGTCATAGGGGTAAGTGTTAGAGAAGAAGAATCCCACGTAAGTGTGTATGTTTACCATGACATAGGTCATGAATTTCTATAATTACGGGCAGAGCCAGATATGGGCCAGGGGTCTTGCGCCTGTAGGCTCCTTTATTATTATTATTATTTTTTATTTTACTTACTAAATATTTAAAATGTTTGCCTCTATATTAGACATTTTAATGAATGCGACCCGTACCTTTAATAGCTTGATATATTACCCCAATATTTTACCTACTCTTTTAAGATTTTGACCCTAAATGTTTACTTCTATCATTTTTAGCCCCCTAAATTTTAAATTCGGGCTTCTTTGATTCTTCTTGACAGTTCACCTTACTGCATTATTATTGTTATTATTATTTATTCTTTATTATACCATATCTAAATCAGATGAAATATTTACTTATTGTATATCTTCACAATGATATGCCGACAAATGTGAAAAGACAAATGTTAAGGTTTCGTGATAATGGCAACTTTGATGGTTTGGCAAGTAAGTGTGCCCTACAACTTTTTATTGCTTTTCAACTTTATGAAAGAGTTGATGGGCTCTTGGATTTCTTTGTTGTTTCCTAATACAAGATAAAAGACAACGACCTAACTATTAATTCCTCCATTTATATGAGTATTGATTAAGTGGCTATATTATACAGAAGTAGGACATAATCCCCAGTAAGCTAGCTGCTTTTTTCGTTATGTAATCAGAATTTGAAGATACATAGGAAATTTCCAACATTGGGATCTTTTTTTTTTTTTTTTAATAGGCAAATAATCATAAATAGACACTTGCCTCTAGTTGGTGCTGTTCTGCAATATATGTAATCACTATATGTTACAGATTCTTATTCCCTGCTAGCTGGAGAAAATATTTGTCATTTTTTCCAGGTTTAGTTAATGCAGTCAAGATTATTCAACAATAAGCACTAATTAAAAGTTAATTAAATTAAGACAATGTATATATAATCGGCATATATGTGCGTGTGGATACACACACACACCCACATAGATAACATATATAAGATTAAGTTTGATAAAAGTAAGACATGTCAGATATATATGAGGTTCAAAAGTGAAAAAAAGGAAATGCTTTTTTGGTGCTTGATTATTAGGTTTAATGACTTGAGAATATTCTAGCAGCTGGGGAAAAGAATGAATAAACCAATCAGGCTATAATAATTAATTTGATGATGAGGAATTTTTTTTTTTTCCTGTTTTCATTTTTTCTTCCCATGCTTGCTGCATATGTATTTATGCATACGTTGCTTGGAGGGCCTTAGTGTTTGAAACTTGACGATACTTTGTGCCCCCACTAGATTATGTCTTGACCTTCAGAAAAGAATCAGGCTAGTGAGTGTATTATTGAAGCCAAGTCTTTGACAGATTAACAGCATTTGAGTAAAATGTCTGGAGGTTGCTGACAAATCAAGCTAATTATTAAGTTCCATTTTCTCGCGACATCTTGAAAGCGGTATCACTGTTAGCTGCGTATTGATGCTAGCTTTTGCTTGATGAGACGAGAAGCTACAGTAGATATGATTTGTACGAGTCTTCTCAAATGTAGACGTCCGCGTGCACTTTATAAAGTGTAAACTCGATTGTGTCTTTTCAATATTGTATAAAATACTTATACGGTACAGTAAAAAATTATAAAAACCGTTTATAGTGTTATGAAAGAGTTAGTTCGCAATTTATAAAGTGTAAACGTCCGCACTAGAAAATGGTTATATATGTATATATATATATTTATAGAACCTATCCGAATTAAACGCTTTTCTTTTTAGCCTGCGTTGGATCGCGGACAGAGACAGTGGGCGTTTGGTCTATGATAAGCAAAAGTTAAGAGGTTGAATACAAGTGGATACAGCTAAATATATCCTGTCTTGATTTTGATGAATTACTTGCTTTTTGTTCTGATTCATTTGCCTTTCTATCAATATCAAGGTTCCGAACTTGAGTATAGTGGCAATCAATGGTGTGTCAACTTTGACTCCTTTAAGGCCAAATCATATATTAACACCTGTGTGATTGTCTGAGTAAGTGGTGTAGTTAATTAAGGACAATTTTCCGGTGTGCACGTCTTGCTTGTAAGGCCTTCCAGTTAACTGAACTTTTGGCTGTGTCATAACTGCTGGGTTAATTTTTTCCAAGCCCACACAGTGCCTAGTACTTCGCGTGAATCAAATTATATCGCAGACACGGCTGCTAACTTGGCAACTTTTACATATTGGTGAAAATTCAGTGAATCTGCTTGCTTTTAATTTCTTTATTGTTGTTTTTGACATTTGATTAATTTTCATGTACTTGAACTTTCCCAGAAACTAATATCTTAGTACCAATCATCATTTATACTTACGTACATCAAGGCTTGTCGCGCCGGCATGTGTTGTAATTATTAGGAGCAAAACTTTTATTTAAAAATGATCGGCAAGCTGCAGGAAAGAGGTTGATTTTGGAACCGAATTAATATTTCTTATTATTATTTTTCGAATGAACACAGAATCAAACAAATACTTATAGCTACTAATATCAGCTTTAGAAACTCGAATAAAGATTCATTGTTTAACTGATTTCGTGTCAAGAACTGAAGCAACAGTATTTAATATTTGAGTGCGCAAGATACATGAGAGTGCTCAAAATGTCATCAACAAAAAGCTCAGCATCAATTGCTATAGCAGATTGATACATAATTTTCATATCGGAATTAATATTAAAAACAAAAGGGCATGCAAATGCACGACACTAAGCCACTTTTATTGTGTCCTTGCCATTTCAATGTTTGATTATTGATTGATTTCAAGGCCTGAACCTTTGCCTGCAAGACTGGCAAGTGATCTCCATGCACGTAGAATCAATCCGTCTGGTGGCTCTTTCCTTCATTCTCTCAGCTTTTTCAACCTCTTCTCTAGCCCTCTCCCACATTTGCTTCGCTCTTGTGAACTCCGATTGAGCCAACTCCATCTCCCTCTTTGTAAGCTCCTCACCCTCTCCGCATAGGCCTTTTCAATAGCCGCCAGTCTTATTTGCTCCGCCGCCTGCCATTTGAGCACCTCGACGCAGCTCGTCTCATCACCAACGTCGCAGATTTGTCCGCTCAAAACCGTAGGCTGATGAATCTGATGGTGATGGATTGGCCTTACACTGATTGATAGTTGCAAGTCTAATGACGGCGCCACCACGTCGGATACCATTGATCGATATTTGGATGAAGAAGAAGCTGTCGGATGTCGAGTAGGCAACAGCTGCAATTCTTTCTGATGATGATCCTTTTCCATTGGAAATTAAAAAAGAAATTGATCCAACCAAGTGCAAGGAAACCTGAGTAGTGATGAATAATGAAGGAGAATGTATAGGGCGACACACACTTCTGCCCATATATATATATATATATATCTACAGCTCATATACAACGTGAAATTACCACTACACCCATATTTCCCATGCAAAATCACCTAAGCTAAACCAACTTGAAGGCCAATAAAATGACCATTGCGACCTTCTTTTTCTTCATCCATGATACACGCTAGCTAGGCTAATTTACCACAGTAATATAATTCTTAATATGAAAAAAAAAATCAACAAGCTTTCTTTCCACTTAATTATTAACCCAATTCTTCATCCCAAATTGATTTTATATTCCTCAATTAGATGGTAGAATGGTATAATAAATAATTTTAAAAGATATACAAAAACAATCAATTAATTGATTAGAGATACATTATTAAAAATAAAGGTCTACATAAATTAGCTTTTTGATTGATATTACAAACATAAGTTTCCGGAACCTAGTAAATTAGCTTTATGTACGCACAATTCGCGTAATCTAGATATCTTGATTTTGACTCATCGAATTTAATTTAAACAATATTTGGAAGAAAATTAATTAAATTAATTTGCCGCATTAAGTAATTTGGAGTATGATTAATATTGTTGTTTTGAGAGTGGTTACAAATAAAGAGTGCTTTGTTAAAATTATATTTAAGAGAGTAAATTTCCTTCTGAAAGTGTAAAAGTAGGACCATAATCCTCTCTTGATTTAAATTTTATATCAAATCTATGGGTAATAGGAAATAATATGAAACTAAAATAGAAATTGGTATAAATCCTATGGAACTAATAATAATGATTGCATATCATAAAATATTATAAAATTTATATAAAGAGATTGTATAGTATATCAAAGATACTACATTCAGTTAATGTATATATTCATGTAATTTATAATTATATTTAATTAAAATATATATAACATACATACATTAATTAGATATACTATTTCTAATGTATTCTAAAATTTCTCAATATTATGATTAGTTTTGTTTGCGTTTGGTTTGAAGCATTTGTTTTCTTTGTGTGTGTGGATATATAATTGCTAGTAGCGCCTTTTTCTTTCTTTTTGGGAAGATGAGGATTGAAGGATGTAGTGTGGGCGTGTAATAATTAGAGTCGCACGTGCGTTAAGGGTGTGGGGGTATTAAGAAAATTATAAGGAGCCTTTTGGTTCTGGGGATGGGATTGTTGCTTTATTGGTAGGGCCTAAGTTTGTCGGCCCTCGGTTGCAAAAAGCTCTTCGCTTTCTAACTCAGCACTCAGCAGCACACACACTCAAGCCAGACTGGCACGTGGGATTGCACACTGCTTTGCCTGACCATCATTGTGGAACTGACTCTTCCACTTGGACCGTTCATCTATGGGACCCACTTCATCTTAGACGTTTCCTCTTCATCCTACGTGTGGGGGTCGGGTTTCCTGTGCACATGGCAGGTATAATATAGTTGTGTCTTTGCAATTTGAATAAATATCTTATATGTACTTACCATTTTATAATTTTATGTTACCGGTATTAATAATAGTTTACAATTAAATAATAAGGTAAAAATCACATCAACAATAATTTTTTTTTCTGCATTATTA
The DNA here is from genome assembly GCA_030448925.1 of Citrus cavaleriei. Classification (NCBI taxonomy): domain Eukaryota; kingdom Viridiplantae; phylum Streptophyta; class Magnoliopsida; order Sapindales; family Rutaceae; genus Citrus; species Citrus cavaleriei. The sequence continues at coordinate 18,126 of JAUJEN010000106.1, forward strand.
AGCTGCACCATATAAAATTGAATGAATTGAAATAGATTATCATGTAAATGTAAGTATTCAAGTGTCTTAAATTTAATATTGTAACAAATTTGGTGTAATATGAAAGCGTAAACCTATGATCTAATATTTGACATTATTATTTGTATTAAATGAATATAATTTTTATTGATTATTAAAAATAAAAAATCCCAATGTTAGTTGTTTTTGTCTTTACTAACCACATAGCGTTAACCATCTTTTTTTGGTATTCATTGAAATTAGTCAAATTTAATAGTGTCAAGATTTTATTGTCAGATCTATAAAAATCTAAACAATAAAATTTCATTCGTAATAAAAATAGGTGAACTTAAAAATTTTAATAAATTAAAATTTATGAATTGTGCCCAAGTTTGGACTTATGTTTTTTAGTTAAGCATGGACGAGCCGAGTTGCACTAAGTCAGACCCAAGCTTTTTTCTTTTTTTTTTCCATCCCTAGTTCCTTTGAAAATATATATTTGTTTTTAATTTATGAACATATCAATCTCTCACGTTTTTACAGAGAGGAATTGAAAATTACTTTACCTATGTTTGCATTTCTGGCAATTTTTTAGCTGTATCTTACAAATATTAATATATTATGTTTTTAGATTGCCGACATCTTTACAACAGAATATCGCCTAATGATTTAAAGTATGCAAGTATATAATGTAGTGTTATATCACCTTTCGAATTAAGTTACAATAACAATTGTCTCAAGGACATTCGTTATTGTCCCAAGGGAATGATCGAGTGATTTTTAAGCAGCTTTATTTACCTAATAAATTTATAATAACAATTTCGCAAGTTTAAAGTTTCAATTATTAAGAGTTGCGTTGTATACTATAAATATCAAAACTATTACATATTATCATTTGACTTTGTGATATCTTGCAATATTGAAAAAATAAAGTTAGGGTGGTGATATTCCCCCTCTTTTTGCAAAACAATCCTAGTGATTAATCCACCCCCTGAAAAATTTAGGTCGTGCTTGCTTTCTTTTGTTTGGTTGGAATAAACTGACTAGAAATTAATCTCCAAAAAATATCAATATCTGTTGTACTAAGGAATTCATATTCTTCTTTGAGAAGGTAGGAATTATGTTTCCATGACTTAAAAATATCCAAATTGTCATTTATAACCCTACAACATTTTCAAATTTCTCATTTTACTTTTGCTTAAAATTTAAAAACTGAACCCTAAAATGTTTCCTAGCTCGTGATATCTTTCTAACTAGTAGTCCCCTATTTGATTTCATCCCATTTGCACGCTCGTTGTCATTGATTCATCAGCTACTGTCGTCGATTCATCATAATTTGTAGGTAAATTTTTTGATTTTATAGATTTATTTACTTATTGATATGTTGATTTTTTTTTAAAAAAAAATTGAGTTTATGATTATGTTTGGTTACTAAGAAAACTATGGTTGAGTTATTTTTGTTTTATTTTTTTACTGAACTAGACTTGATTAATTAATTATGGTTGAGTTTTTCATAGCTCAGAATTCTCTGTGAGCGTGCTAGTAATTATATATTAATTTTATAATTATATTATAATATTAATATTATCATTGCACGTGCGCGCGCACACAGATAAAGATTTCCATGCATAGATGTTCAAACTTGGAGGTTTTTCACAGCAGCAAAATTACAAATATTTAACTGCTTTTCTCTCTTGATTTCTTTTTGTCCCTCATTTTGGCCTTTAATGTGGTTTTACTATTAATTCTATTGTTTATTACTTTATTTAATTTTAATTTTTTGGTTTTACCATTTATTGTCTACAGTTTAATGGAGTTCAAGTTGGTAGACAATCACAAAAGGGATCACAACTACCCAGGAGATATTGTAAAGATTTTAGTGACTTCCTAAATTTAAATAATTTTAGCCTTATTGTTGTTTGGATGACTTATTTTAGGTCTAGTTTTGTTGATGTACTATTTTAGCCTTACTGTTGTTTTTATGCACTCATTTTAAGCTTACTATTGTTTATGGAATTTGACTCATTTTAGTCTTATTATTGTTTTGATATACTAATTTTTTGCATGTTGATATTTTGATTTTTTTTTTAATTGTCAAAATTTTGAAGCATTTATAATTTACAGGTTATGTTCTACTCAACCTACACTTAATCCTTGCTATTAATTAAGTTTTAAATATATCATGAATTTTTTTAGGATATTCTGACATAAGAAAAAATGGTTTATATAAGTTGAGGAAAGTTTAGTATTGACATTAAATTATATTCAATCACTAATATTGATAGTTTAGTATTTAAGGCAAAAGGTAAATTTGTCAAAAAAATTTTAATTCATTTTCCTATGAAATTTTATATTAAATTAAATAATGAAATTTAATTTCATTATTCTCCTCATCCCCTTTTTTCTCCCTTCCCTTCCATTTCTTTATTCTCCTCTCCGCTCCTTTCCTTTCTTCAAACCAAACATCACCTAAATTGAATATGTTTTGCAAATCCACTACTTAAAATAACCCTGTCCATTTAATATTTCTATTTTTTCCTTTTATTTTTTAAATACTTTTATTGTTTTCCTTTAAATAAAAAAAGAGAAACAATTGTTTGTTTGAAATGCCATTACTAGAAAAACCTCTAGATGCTATATTGCATACAGTGGCAGATTCAAAAAAAGATTTACTAAGGGCTAAGTTACATAACAATTAAAATGTAAAAATTGAAATGTTATGGGTTTGTGAGTTTATGGAGTTATTTAAGTAGATTTAGGAGAGACTAAATTGAATAATTGTAGAACCATCCATTTGGGTTATTGTGAGCTTTTATTATTATATATTTTTAACTAGAGTATGTATTTTAACATTTCCTAAAGTTTAAAAATTATACTGTGTTTATGAATTTATGGAGGCTATTTTTATAAATTCTAATAGGGATTGTTTTGTTAGATTTACGAGGCTAATTAGAAACTCAATTAATTTTTTCTTCAAATTCGAAAGGAATTCTATCACACTGGGTTTGAGGAGGACTAGCAAAACCTATGGCAGTGCACTAAAGAAAGGAAAGGGCCAAGCTCTACAAGAATATCCACAGTAAGTGTACTGAACAAAGGGTTCCACAAGCACGCGATTAGTCTTCATTCAAAAGAAAAATGTATCCAATCCCCATTAAGGGCGCTTCAGCCCCCACTAGTTATTGTTGGGTCCATCTCATTTGGGGGCCCAAAAGCCCAAAGTCCAAAAAGGCTACTTGATGTCCAATTAATATTAAATTTTGGACTTGGATGAAAATTGTCATGAAATTCGGCTTTAAAAGCAAGCTACAACCCTAATTTGTGGAATCGCAAAAAGGACGAGTGGAAAGAAAAAGACGAGAGAGATAAAAGATAGTGACTGGTTATTACAATTTGGGGTAAGATTTTCAATTTTTAATTGATCGGAAGAAATTAACTCTGCTTTTCTAAAATTTCGAGTAAGTTTAAAGATCGCCCCTAATCTTACTAGTCTTGATTATTATTTTATCCTCTCATTGGCTATTATTTGAGATGCCCACTTATTAGAGAGACAATTATTAGGCTGTTACTGTAAGCCAAGAATCAAGAATCTAGAATTAAGAATATTAAGATTCTTGATGTTGGTAGCCTCCAGTATTATTTAGAGAAGAATTTGTACTGTAATCCCATTAATATAGTGGAAGATTATATCGGACAACGGTCTTGTAGTTTTTCCCACTTTGGGTTTTTCATATAAAAATTTGTGTCTCTTGTGGTTGGTTTTATTGCTTTGAATTTATTGGTTTATTTTTTTACTTATTTATTTGTAGTACACATTCTATTTTAATCACACAAACAAGAAAAATGTTTTGTTTCTGCCTAATTTGCAACTAGTTGTGGTAGTCCATTTCCCAACAGAGTAGTATCAGAGCTTCGGGTTTTGTGTTTTTATTACTTGTGTGGTTGAGATGGTGGAATCCTTGGCATGCATGATTAAATTAAAATCATAGAATTATGGTATTTTGGAAGTCTAGAATTGAGGATTTGTTGTACATGAAAGACTTACATGAGCTCATTGAAGGCAAAGAAACCAAACCCGCCGATTTAGATAATAAGAAATGGGCTTAATTAAACTAGAAGACCGTGGGTACTATTAGATCATGGATTGATCAGAGTGTGTACCACCATGTCGCGAAGAAATCCAGGGCAGATGTTCTTTGGAGAAAATTGGATACGATTTATGAGCAACTGACAGCACAAAACAAAACTAATTTAATGAAAAGGCTTGTTAATTTGAAATACAAGGAGAAGCACAGTATAACTGATCACACTAGTGAGTTTTCAAAGCTTGATTGATCAGTTGACTATTGTGAAAATTATTTTAGATGATGAGTTACAAGCATTGTTGTTGCTTAGTTCTCTGCCTAACAGTTGAGAGACATTAGTGGTGTTAGTGAATAATTCAGCACCAAATGGGAAATTAACATTGAATATGGTTACAGATAGGTTGCGCAATAAAGAATTTAAAAGAAAGAGTGTTGAAGTTGTTCTCTCTGAGTCAGATGCACTTGTTTCAGAAAAGCAAGAAAGGCGGGGGAAAAGCCAAAACAGAAATTCCCGCAAACAAAACAATGATAACTCTACAGGAAGATTTAAGTCGCAGAGGGGAAATATGAAGTGCTTTCATTGTTAGAAAATGGGTCATGTTAAAAGTGAATGTAGATTGTGGAAAAGAGAACAGGCGAAAGAAAATGTTGCTCATAAAAATGACAAAGAGAATACTATAGCCATAATTATGGTGATTTGGGTATTGTTTATGATAAGAGTACAGTAAATCTCACTTGCCATACCAGTGATTGGGTGATTGATTCGGGTGCTTCGTTTCATGTTACTGCACATCGTGATTACTTCATAGCCTATGTTAATGGTGATTATGACCATGTTCGGATGAGAAATGAAGGGGCATGAAAGATTATAGGCATATGAGATATTTGCTTGGAAACCAGTATTGGTTGTAAGTTATTTCTTAAAGATGTCAGACATGTACCAGATATTTGCCTTAATTTAATTTCTACAAGCAAGCTTAATGATGATGATTATATTAACCAATTTGGTAAAGGAAAATGCAAGCTCACCAAAGGTACTATTTAGTGTTAGCTAAGGGGAGGAAAGTAAACACTCTCTATATGTTGGAAGCCAATATTAATAAAGAAGATGTGATTGTGGCTGTAAAAGATTCTAATATTGGGACATGACATAAAAGATTTGGTCACATTGGTGAGAAAGAGTTGGAAACTCTTGTCAGAAAAGAATTTCTACTCAACTTTGCAGGTATGTCCCTCAAGACTTGTGTTTATTGCTTAGCTGGAAAGACACATAAAGTAGCTTTTAAAAGTTTCTCCATATAGAATGTCATAAATACTTGATTTCATTCACACTGATGTTTGCATGATACAAAGTAGATCAATATGAGGTGCATTTTATTTTGTGACTTTTATTGATGATTGTTCTAGAAAAGTGTGGGTTTTTGCTTTGAAATCTAAATACAAAGTGCTTGGTATGTTTAAGTTCTTCTATGCTTATGTTGAAAGAGGGACAAAAAAAAAATGTGTTAGGACAGATAATGGTGATGGGTACAGAGGGCAATTTGAGCAGTATTGTAGATCCCATGGAATCAGACTTGAAAAGACTATACCAAAGACCCTGTAGCAGAATGGTGTTGCAGAAAGGATAAATGAAACAATTGAAGAGAGGGTTAGGTATATGGTTTTTTATGCCAAGCTTCCTAAATTTTTCTGGGCAGAGGCTATAAGTACTGTAGTTGACTTGATTAACCTTTCTCCTTCAGCTCCATTAGATGGCAATGTACCTGAGCGAGTTTGGACTGGGAAAGATGTTTTTAATAAATACTGAAAAGTGTTTGGTTGCAGAGCATATGTTCACATTCCTAAGGATGAAAGATCGAAACTTGATGATAAAGGCAAGGAATGCATTTTCTCAAACTATGGACATGAAGAATTTGGGTACAGATTATGGGATCCAGTGGCAAGAAAACTGATTGGGAGTAAAAATGTTATGTTTTTTGAAGATCAAATAATTGGTAATGCAGAGAAGAATAATGAATCTCAGTCATCTCCAGAGATTCCTATTATTCCAACTTCAATTTCTTCACCTACAGCTCATGATAATCATAGGGGAGCTGGAGAGGATAATAATGATGGTCTAACAGAACCAATTGACCAAGCACCTCTAGAACCACCTGCTCCACTAGTTGAGCCAAAATTGAGAAGATCCACTAGAAAACGGTAACCTTCCACTATATATCTTCCACATGAGTATGTGATGCTTACAGATGAAGGGAAGATAGAATGTTTGTAAGAAGCCATGTCTCACCAATATAAAAATGAGTGGGTTAAAGTCATGCAAGAGGAGATGAAATTCTTGAATGAGAACCACACTTATAACTTAGTAAAGCTTCCTAAGGGAAAGAGGACACTGAAGAACAAATGAGTTTATAGGTTGAAGACTGAAAATAACTCAATAACTCACAACAACGGTACAATGTTAGATTGGTTGTGAAGGGTTTTGGTTAGGAGAAAGGTGTTGATTTTGAAGAAATATTTTATTCTGTGGTGAAAATGTCTTCTATCTGAGTTGTTCTGCGATTAGCAGCTAGCTTGAATTTGGAGATTGAATAGCTTGATGTAAGAACAACTTTCTTGCATGGTGACTTAGAGGAGGAAATATACATGGAGCAACTTGAAAGGTTCAGTGTCAAAAGCAAATAAGAACTTGTGTGCAAGTTGAAGAAAAATTTTTATCAGTTGAAACTAGCACCAAGGCAATGGTACAAGAAATTTGATTCTTTCATGAAAAATCATGGTTTTAGCAAGACTTTGTGCAACCATTGTATTTTTATGAAGAAGTTTGGTGATAATGATTTTATTATTATTCTGCTTTATGTGGATGACATGTTGATTGTTGGGCATGATGCTAGTAGGATTGACAATCTCAAGAGCGAGCTTAGCAAGTCTTTTATAATGAAGGACTTGGGACCGGCGAAACATATTCTTGGCATGAAGAATTCCAACCATAGAAAAGTTGGGAAGTTATGGCTATCTCAAGAAGCATATGTTGAAAGGGTTCTTGAAATATTTAACATGAGCAAGGCAAAATCTGTTTGTTCTCCACTTGCAGGCCATTTCAAGCTTAGTTCCTAGTATTGTCCTATAAGTGAGAAAGAGAAGCAAAAGATGAAAGAAGTTCCTTATGCTTCAGCAGTTGGAAATTTGATGTATGATATAGTTTGTACAAGACCAGATATTGATCATGCAGTTGGTGTAGTCAGCCGGTTTCTCTACAATCCAGGCAAAGATCACTTGGCAGCGATAAAGTGGATTCTCATATACCTCAGAGGCACTTCCAAGACATGTTTATGTTTTGGTAGTGATAAACATGTATTACAAGTGTACACAGATGTAGATATGACAATGAATGTTGATTTCAGAAAGTCTCTATTAGGATATTTGCTTACCTTTGTAGGGAGAGCAGTCTCATGACAGTCCAGACTTCAGCAGTGTATTACCCTGTTTACCATTGAAGAAGAGTATATTGCAATCACTGAAGGTTGCAAATAAACCTTGTGGAAGAAAAATTTCATACAAGAGTTGGGTGTGAAGTAAGACAACTTTTTTGTGTACCGTGATAGTTAGAGTGCGATTCACTTGGTAAAGAATTCGACATACCATTCGAAATCTAAGCATATTAATGTGAGATATCATTGGATACAAGACGTGCTTCAGAAGAAATTGTTGCAGCTTAAGAAGATACACACAATGCAGAATTGGTCAGATATGATGACAAAGCCATTGCCCAAGGAGAAGCTAAAAAACAGTATACAAAAAGTGGGCTTGGCGGTATCCCTCAAATGATCTAGAGGGTTGTTGAGTTTATCTCATTTGGGGCCCAAAAGCCCAAAGATGAAAAGGGCTTGCTTGATGTGCAATTAATATTAAGCTTTGGACTTGGGTGAAAATTTCCATGTAATTTGGTTTTAAAAGCAAGTGCAGCCCTAATTTGTGGAATCGCAAAAAGGATGAGTGGACAAAAAAAGAGGAGAGAGAGAAAAGACAGTGGCTGGTTATTATAATTTGGGGGTAAGATTTTGAATCTTTAATTGAGCGATCGGAACGTGAAATTAATTTTGTTTTCTCCTAAATTTTGAGGGTAAGTTCTTGGCATCGTCCTCTATAATTCTACTGGTCTAGATTTTTATTTTATTCTCTCATTGGCTATTATTTGCGATACTTACTTGTTAGAGAGATAACTATTAAGCTGTTACTGTAAGTCAAGAATATTGAGATTCTTGATGTTGGTAGCCTTTAGTAATATCTAGAGAAGAATTTGTGTTGTAATCTCATTAATATAGTGGAAGATTATATCGGAAAAATGTTCTGTAGTTTTTCCTACTTTGGGTTTTCCACGTAAAAATCTGTCTCTTGTGGTTGATTTTATTGCTTTGGATTTATTGGTTTATTTTTTGCCTTTGAATTACCGCTGCTTTTTCCGACTGCAATCCTAAGAACTCTTCTTTTAATTAAGCAAATGAAACTTTGCCCGAGCAAGGAAATGGTTTGACCGAGGGTGTGTTACGACAATTTTCCTTTAAGGCTGATTTGCCTTGATTCTAGCTAGCTGTTTTTCCTTATTTAGTTGTTTCCTTTATTGGCTTATTTCCTTGTTTTTTCTGTATAAGGAGAACTCGATTGAGGGGTTATTTTTATGCGAAAAACTTAATAAAACTTCAGGAGCTTTGCTTCTCTTTTGGGTTCAAACTCTTTGATCCTAAGATTTGGTATCAGAGCTCGATTTTGGCACCAATATGGCTGACGGAACAAGAGCGCAAGAGCAAAAGCGTGTAGATGAGTCTCTGAAGAAGTTGCGGGAGACCTCAGAAAAACACGGCCTTCTTTTATCAGATTTGTCTAAGATGATGGCTGCTATAAGCCTGAAACTTGATCAAGCCACAACAACGAAGACAGGGGATTCCAACAATGGAGGAAGTACCTCAACCAATAGGGGATCGAATAATAATCATATTGGTAAGAATTCCGTTCAAACTTGATTTTCCAAACTGAATTTTCCCAAAATTCGAGGGTGAAAATCCTAATGGATGGATTTACAAGTGTGACCGTTTTTTCAACATCAATGGAATTGTTGAAGAGGAGAAAGTAGAGATGGTGTCGATTCATCTGGAGGGACATGCCCTCGAATGGTTTCAGGGGTATGAAGCTGGCCATGAGAACATCAATTGGGAGAGTTTTTCTACAGATATCATTGCTCGTTTTAGTCTTAGTGCTTATGACAGTCCAGTTGGCTAGTTAACCAAGTTGAAGCAAACTACTGTAGTAAAAGCCTATCAAGAACAATTTGAGGCATTGATGGCTAGAACGAGGGGGCTGCCAGAGGATTTCTTTGTTCAATGTTTCATTAGTGGCTTGAAGGAGGCTATTAAGAACCAAGTCACCATGTTTCAACTGAACTCGTTGACCCAAGCCATTGGTTTAGCATTGCTACAAGAAGGAGTTATGGAAGCAATTCTTAAGGAGGCCAAAGGGGTTAACAAAGTTGGGGTGAGTACAATGAATTCTTTTGTGCCAAAAAAGTCAGATAATAACCGATTACCACCAGTGAAGCGGATTTCGACAGCAGAGATGCAAGTGAGGAGAGAAAAAAAGCTTTGTTATTATTGTGATGAGAAGTATGAGCCTGGTCATGTTTGCAAATATAAACATATTTATCTATTACAAGGTGAAGATAGCGAAGGGGAAGAGCCAAATGAAGCTGACAAAGTGGAAGGAAAAGAAGAATCCCAAGTTTCCCTTCTTGCCGTTTCTGGGTCTAGCACTCATCAAACTATGAGAATTGGCGGCAGCATAAAAAAGAAAGCTATCACCATACTTATTGATTCTGGAAGTACTCACAACTTTCTTGACCCTACAGTTGCAAAAAGAGCAGGCTGCAAAATTCAACGTGTTAGTCCAATGACGGTATCAGTGGCAGATGGAACCAAAATAATTAGTGATGCTATTTGTCGGCAATTGAAGTGGAATATGCAGGGAGAGGAATTTCGAGCTGATTTAAGGCTCTTACCATTGGGAGGATGTGATATGGTTCTCTAATACGGCTTGTTGAATTGGGGCCTGTATTATGGGACTTCAAGGAGTTGGTGATGGAATTTTCTGTTGGCGATCGAAATTTTGTACTGAAGGGGGATACACCAGGCCCTACTAAAATGGTTTCACCAAAGCACATTCAGCGGGAACTTCAACATTTGTCTCAAGCATCAGCAGCTCACATTTTTTCTATCCAAGTGGAGGGTGAGGAAGCAGAAGAAGTAAACAGAGAACCAGAGGATCTAGAACAAGTGTTGCATCATTATAGGAAGGTTTTTGATGAGCCGAAGGGTTTACCTCCTCAAAGGGGACATGACCATAAAATTCCCCTTGAACCTGGATCTATGCCACCTAATATACGTCCATATAGGTATCCTTACGTGCAGAAAAGTGAGATTGAAAAGCTAGTACAGGAGATGCTCGAGAATGGAACTTGGAGAATGTGCATTGACTATAGAGCCCTGAATAAAATCACTATAAAAGATAAGTTTCCTATTCCTGTCATTGATGAGTTGTTGGATGAATTATATGGAGCTACATATTTTTCTAAGCTTGATCTCTGATCCGGTTACCATCAAATTAGAGTACATTCCTCTGATATCCATAAGACTGCTTTTAGGACCCATGAAGGGCACTATGAATTTTTAGTCATGCCCTTTGGGCTGACTAATGCACCATCGACTTTTCAAAGCTTGATGAATGAGATCTTTAAACCTTTTCTAAGGAAATTTGTACTAGTATTTTTTGATGATATCTTAATTTACAGTAGTGATTGGAAGGAACACTTAGAGCACTTGGAATTGGTGTTTGGTGTATTGTCTCAGAGCCAGTTATTTGTTAAAAAGTCAAAATGTGCTTTTGGTAAAAAGAAGATTGAGTATTTAGGGCATGTAATTTCAGAGGAAGGAGTTGCCACTGATCCTGCAAAAATTCAAAACATGTTGCAATGGCCTAAGCCTAATTCCCTCAAGTCTTTAAGGGGTTTTTTGGGGCTCACAGGTTACTATCAGTGGTTCATTAAAGATTATGGAAAAGTTAGTCAACCACTCACTGTTTTGTTAAAGAAAGATAATTTTCAGTGGACTCAAGCTGCAGAAGACGCCTTTGACCAGCTCAAACACATCATATGTGCGGCACCAGTATTGGCAATGCCAGACTTCCAGAAAGATTTTGTGATTGAGTGCGATGCATCCGGAAATGGGATAGGAGTCGTATTGTTGCAAGAGGGCAGACCCAAAGCTTACTTGAGCAAAGCTTTAGCTCCGAAGAATTTGGGCCTTTCGACATACGAAAAAGAAATGTTGGCTGCTGTCATGGCAGTACAAAAATGGCGGCCATATGTAGTAGGAAAGCACTTTAAGATAATCACTGATCATCTCAGTCTAAAGTTCCTTTTAGATCAACGAGTTTCAACTCCGATGCAACATAAATGGCTTACCAAATTAGCTGGTTATGACTATGAGATCGTCTACCGTAGTGGCAAAGAGAACACAGCTGCAGATGCCTTATCAAGGGTGCAGGAGGAAAGGGAAGAACCAATTATTATGGCCTTGTCATTTCCAATAGCAAATTGGTTGGGCGTGCTACAAGATGAATGGAAGAACGATGAAAACATACAAAAACTCATCCAGGAGATTCAGCAAGATCAGAACCTACACTCTAAATTTACCTGGGTAGATAATCAGCAGAGGTACAAAGGAAGGTTGTGGTTAGGAGATCGTTCTGAATTAAAGAAGACGATATTGCAAGAAGCTCATGGTGGAGTAGAGGGTGGACATTCGGGGGTGAAGAAAACATTAGAAAGAGTACGGAAAGCTTTTTATTGGAAGAAGATGAGAAGAGAAGTGTGTAAATTTGTAGCTGAGTGCGACACATGCCAGAGAAATAAGGCTGAAACTATAGCGTCTCCGGGACTGTTACAGCCGTTACCAATACCAGAACTGATTTGGTCTGACATTTCCATGGATTTTATAGAAGGCCTTCCGAAATCTCATGGCAAGAAGGTTATCATGGTGGTGGTTGATAGGTTGAGCAAATATGCTCACTTCCTGGCATTAGCACAACCGTACACAACAAAAGATGTAGCTCCAGTGTTCTTAGATAATATTTATAAGCTTCATGGCCTGCCAAAGACCATAATAAGCGATCGAGATCGAATCTTCACTAGTCATTTCTGGAGACATCTCTTCACTCTACAAGGTACTCAATTACTTATGAGCACATCTTATCATCCGCAGACCGATGGTCAGACCGAAATCGTTAATAAGTGTTTGGAGCAATACTTGAGGTGCATGACTGGAGACAAGCCAAAGGAGTGGAGTAAATGGTTGCCGATTGCTGAGTGGTGGTATAACACTTCATTTCATTTCTCTTCTAAGATAACTCCATTTGAGGTTGTCTATGGCAGGGAGCCTCCTACTTATACAACTTATATTCCTGGTGAGACAATTGTAGCATCTGTGGACCAAGCTTTAAGGGACAGAGACTCAATGATTCGCCTTCTCAAGGAGAACTTACATCAAGCTCAAAGCAAAATGAAAAAAATGGCGGATAAGCATCAGACAGAGAGGGAATTTGAGGTAGATGATTGGGTTTATCTTCGGCTACAGCCTTTCAAACAAGCTTCTCTAGCTCTTCGGAAGGATATGAAGTTGGCTCCTAGGTTTTATGGACCTTACAAGGTGCTTCAAAGGATTGGGCAGGTGGCATACAAGCTAGAACTTCCTTCACACTCCAAAATCCATCCAGTTTTTCATGTCTCTTGCTTGAAGAAAAAACTGGGAGCTGCTAATGTTCAGCAGACAGAGCTGCCTACAATCCAAGAAGATTGGAGAATGCAGTTGGAGCCGCTAGCATTGTTGGAGAAACGTACGGTTAAGAGAAACAACGGGCCTGTAGTTCAGTGGTTGATTCATTGGACTACTTCCTTTCCTGAGGATGCTACATAGGAGGATGCTTGCGTTATTTGACAGAAATTTCCAGAATTTGCGCCTTGAGGACAAGGCTTCCTGAACAGAGGGGGAAATGTTACGGCAATTTTCCTTTAAGGCTGATTTGCCTTGATTCTAGCTAGCTGTTTTTCCTTATTTAGTTGTTTCCTTTATTGGCTTATTTCCTTGTTTTTTCTGTATAAGGAGAACTCGATTGAGGGGTTATTTTTATGCGAAAAACTTAATAAAACTTCAGGAGCTTTGCTTCTCTTTTGGGTTCAAACTCTTTGATCCTAAGATGGTGATAACAGAGTCATCGGCTCGTGCTTTGTCTTTTGCACAGCTTTGAGGTCTTTTAGGTAGGTATCGTTTAAATTCCATAATGGCACACATCTATTTTTAGTGGTCAATCTAGTTTATTATAAAACTCAATTTTAAGGTTTGTAAATGTGTATCTTGTTGATAATTGTTTATCTTATGAAGTGGATTGAACCCACAAATTAGTATCGTTTGCCTGGAAGATGGATTCAAATTGATTTATGACTTTTCTAGTTGTTTGATTTGGTCTACTTTCCATTCCAGCTAATTTAATTTATCATTTCCTACCTTTTTAAATTTAATATGAGTAATTTGTTCATTAGCTTTGGTTGTTTGATCTTTACTTTCTAATGAAATCTCTACAATTTATACATATAACCGCTGTAAGCCAGGGTTGTTTGTTTATCACATAAGACTCAACAATTACTCGTATGCTGCCTCATAACAAATTTCGCATTAGATTTAATTTCTAGGGTTATTACTGTTGCACTACTTCAAGAATTGCAAGGTATCAAATGACTATAATAAATATTGTTTCCTATCATTTTATTAATATAATTCTATAAAATATTGTTTCCTATCATTTTATTAATATAATTCTGTAAAATCTTTCATTTACTATTTTTTTGTTAAAATAGTTGGTTGGCCAATTAGTTAACTTGTAAAATATCAATTTTACCTTTTATGGTAAAATACACAAATAGAGGTATCAAATAGTAGATTACGACTTATGTTACGCCCTTAAATTGTTAAGTAATAAATTTAACCATGAATTTATGAATAACCCTAAAGTTGTGAATTGATAAAAATACTCCTGGATATTTTTATTAAGAAAAAAACACACAATATATTCTGGAAAAATAAACACTTAAAACATCTATAGAATCAACACTTTTATTTTAAGTTCTTTTTTTAGAATAGATTATTCTATATTTTTTGAACTCATTACTTTTATAGTTGTAATAAATCTAGGATTTTTGATAAATTCATGATTAAAACTATTATTTAACAATTTAAGTGCATAAAATAATTTTATATCTATTATTCAATATCTTTATTTGTGTATTTTACCATATATGATAAAATTAGTATTTTACCAATCATTTGGTCAACTAACTGTCCTATCAAAAAAGTAGTAAAATAAAAGGTTTTACAAAATTATAATATTAAAAATGATACAAAACAATTATTCTTGTAGTCATTTGATATTTACAAATTTTTGAAGTATTGAAATGATAATAATCCTAATTTTTATCAATCTCATGAAAATGTCATCTTGATCTAGACATATGAGTTTCTTTGTAGCTACGTGGAATTGAATTATTTTCAGTTAATTGATTGCTATTCCATTTTAGCAGTAATTGATTTATCCAAGTAATTGGTTCAATCTAGTCTACTGGTCAAGCATTATAGTGTCTATACATACAGAAATTTGTTAACAAGCATTTGTGGTTGAAGATTTCCAATTTATAGTAAAATCTACTTGGCATACGCTATTGGTATTGCTTTCTACATATATGATATATGCTTTAGTGTATTGCTATCTTTCAAACTAAAACAGGTATGCATTCTTTTTATGCCTTAGCTTCTTCTCCAAAAGAAATGATGTTTGATAGATGTTCAGAAAATTGTATAAAAATTTTATATCGTAGTAGTTTTTATTATAATGAGATAGAAATCAACATGTTATAGATGTAAGTTCTGATTATGCACATGTTTACTATTTCCTAGTTTTTCATATATTGCAATGGCACAACAGTCAAGGAGATTGACTTGAACATTGAGGTACCAAGATGCTCGGGGAGGATATCCGAATTCTGCAAAGATTAAGAAGAGATTGAGTTACCAATTTGTTCAAGCAACGATCAATTTTGCTCAGTCAAGGCTCAAGATTTACAAAAATGTTCTCAGCAATGGACTTGTCCTGTTTCCCGGAACATATATAATTGAAGAAGGGGGTAAGAAGTTTGTTTATGATCTTTTGCCTTATAAACCATAAGTTTTTCTCTACTAGGAATGGCAATGGGAAGGGTAGGGGAGGGAGGGAGGGATTGATATTCAGATCCCCGATATTTCGTATGTCAATTTCCTCGTATCCATTAGAATTGCTTGAAGAGATCCCCATCCCCTCCTCAAATAAGAAAAGGGGATTCCGAGGGCCCCTAATCTCAAAAAACCCTAAATAACCAATACTTTTTTAGTTCCTAAATTTGATTTAATCAATTAAAATAAAAAATTTAAATAAAAGTAAAGTTTTATAATATATCTCAATAAAGTTTAGATGTTATTACTTTGACTTTTGCTTTAGTTTTTGTTTTATTAGATAAAAGTTAAAAAAAAAAAAAATTTGGCCCAAGACCTTTTGAATAAAACTTGGTCAAATAGTAATTCAAAATTATAATTTGTTAACTGGGCCAAAAAATTTCATAATATATTTGTATAAATATTTTGATATTTGTTATTTATACTAATATTTAATATTTTATAATTTATTCATTACTATTTCTAAAAATTAAAATCAAAATTGGAAAATAGGGAATTTGGGAGGGGATTGGGATTCAAGCTCATGTTTGTCCCTTCCATGAATAAAATAATGGGTATAAAATTGTCTTCAAACCCTCCCCAAAAGGAAAAATTCTGAGGGCTGTCGTGAGAATTTTTAATTCATTCTTTTTCTGGCATTTGTAACAATTTATATTTTGTGTAGAAAGCTATCAATTGTTTTCTCGAATGTGATGACTATTGGATCTTTAATATAAAGTTAATCTTACATGTGAATAATTATGTTGCGAACTACCATACAAGGTTAAACCTAATTAAAAATGATCTATTAAGGATTTTTGTAATTTCATCTTTAATATATCAAATAGGGTGTGGGCCTTTAATGTGTAGAAACTTAAGGGTAATTTTTATTTTTATGACGGGCTAAAATAGAAATACCAAAAGATAACTCGAAAATTGTCTATATAAGTGGTTATGGTCTCCAAGTCACATGTAACATTATATATATATTTTTAATATCCCATAATCAAATAGAGTGCAGAGAGAAGGTTAAAATTTTTTCTAGGAAAACATATTGATTTAGAAGATAAAATGAAGGGCTCCTATAAGCGATTGTTCAGTAATGAATTTAGGTACTCTTCTATACATTTCATTATTGATTCTTGATGATACAAAATGAATGTTCTTGGATTCTAGATGATGATTTTCACAAAAGGATTATTTTTTAATAATTGGTATAAAAGCCTCTTCATGTTGAATCATTATGAATTGAACAATTGGTGATTGTTTTATAGAATAAAGGGTTACAAAATTTTAGTGATTCAGTTTTGAAAATTTGAGAAATTCGATTTCTAAGATTTGTAGCTGACGATTGCTACGACCTTAACCCGGGAAATGGCAGCTCTAGAAAGCAAGGAGGCGGTAGCAACTTGAGTAAAAGTAAGGCTATTAAGAAAGGGAAAAAAGGAATGGTTTTTGGTCGGACAAGGCACGTCATTGGGCCACAACTTATAAAGCAGTGTTTGAAGAGAAGAGGCTAGTTTAGGATCCGGGTTGGGTTGACCAATCTGATCTAGCCCTGACTTGGTCAACAATTGATCATTGACCATTGACTCTAACAAATTCTTTTTTTAATTCAAATATTGGAATATTTATATATATTTTTAGATGAATTAATTGAAGTGACGTGTTGCTAAAATAACCTCTCTTGTGGAAATTAATTTTTTTTGGAATATAAATGGTTGTTTGTATGTAATTTATATGAATACTGATAAGTCCAAAGGAAGGTCCATATTTAACAGAACTGTAGGTGCACCTGTAGTAATAAATGTGTGATTATTATTTGATTTTACACTATACTAAAAAATGCATCTTTATGATACATATCGATTTGCCATGGTAGTATCATCATACTAATATATTTTTGTCAAGCTATTATGACATTTTTCTGACTCGTATATTTATGTCATTTATTATTGTTGAAACATGTCATGTTCAATTTTTATTTTTTTAGTCATTTATAAAACATAACAAGCATCAGTCATGGGTTTAATCGACATCGGTTTAAAATTGATTTATTTATTTTTTAATATCCCTAAAATCTTTTTATTTGCAAAATTCCAATTAACCAAATACTTTTATTTTTGTAATTATTAAAAAAAAAGCTGGTGTCATTCAAGTGTTATGCTTTTAAAGACAGAAAGTTTCAACACTTAAAAAATTTTACATTTCATTTTGTTGTCTTTTTATATATTTGGGATGAACAACTTTTTCTCACTTGCATATAGGGATAGCAGTTTGGGTCAGGATTCGTTTATTCGATTCAATTTGATGCGAATTAAGTGGATTTGGGTTTGAAAAAATTTATTTATTAATAAATGGGTGAATTCGATTTGATTCGCTAATTAAACAAATCAAGTGTGAGTTTGAGGACATTGATTTGTTTATTCATTTACGATTCATTTAAGATATAGGTCATAAAAGAAAGAATCTGATTCATTCATTTAAAATTCGTTTATTATTTGTTTAATTAAATTACTTCTTTATCCTTAAATATATATGAAAAAAATTTAAAGTTTGCAGACTTATGTAGTAATTATAAATGATAACAAGTTTGTGTTTTGTAGGATGTTAAATTTGTGGTTTTTTATATTTTATTTTGCTTAATTTTTTTATTAATTATATTTTGTAAACGAATTCGTATTCAATTTGATTCGTTCATTAATTTTACTAAATGAATTAAACAAATCAACCAAATATTCGTTTAATAATCCAATCGAATTCGAATACTAAGATTTCATTTTGTTTAATGAACTAATCGAATCTGAATCTCTTGTGCAGCACTCTCTTAGTTACTGAAGCACTTTCATAGACAACTACTGCTTACCAAACTAGTCAAATGTAGATTAGCGTTTGATTACTACACCAAGATTTACAGGGTGATATTTTGTCCAAAGATGAAATGTTAATAGAGTGTCCAGTGTCTTGAGATGTGGTTTATTTTTATTTGAATTTGTTTTTGTTTTTGAGACTTATATGAGCTTATTTTGTTTGTTTGTTGTTTTCTAATTCAACTACGACCCATAGCAATATTACTGTCAATATCAATTCTATTCTTACACTGAATGACTTTAACTTCATGTCAAGGAGGAGAACCTTTTAATAGTTCTAACAATCATGGATCTTGACTTTACGTTCAACGTTAATTGTCCCTCACTTCTTACGGATGAGAGTATATCTTATGACAAGAAGGATACAGAAAGGTGGGAGAAATGAAACTGAATGTGTATGATGATCGTGAAGAAAGTCATTCTGGAGCATTTAAGGGTTCTATGTTTGACAAGATAATTGTAGTTAAGGAATTCCCCGCAGACACTGTAAAAAGGGCTAAAGTAATATCAAAGAGTACATTATGGAGATGTCTCATTTTGCTTCCAACTGCGAACATTTAAGCTCAAATTTTTTGAGGACTTGCTGGTACTTTTGGTTTTAGGATTCTTGCCAACACAATTTAACTAGTTTAAGGTGAGCTATAACTGTTAGAAATAGACTTGGTCTCTGAATGAATTCATATCACACTGCGTTCAGGAAAGGCTGAAACAAGATGAGAGATAAAGTGCTTCATTAGCCTCAACTTCTAAGGACAAAGACAAGGGAAATAAACAGAAGAAGAATAAGGAAGCTGTAAATACAACAATGCAAAGAAACATCAAAAGAGACTGAGTGGTTAAGAAAGAATTTTTTATTTCTTTTGTAGAGCCAAAGGGCATAAAAAAAAAGCATTACACCAAGTATCACCATGGCGTACTAAGAAAAAGTATGCTTCTTAATTTGGTTTATTCAGAGGTTAGTTTAACTTGGGTACTTAGATGCACGTGGTAAATATATTCTGGTGCAAGAATCCGCACCAGTGTGTCTAACTGTCTATACTGGGTTACTTGAATTGTTGAAAGCCAAGTGATGGTAAAACACACATCCATGTTGGCAATGGCAAGCAGTTGAAGTTGAA
The DNA here is from genome assembly GCA_030448925.1 of Citrus cavaleriei. Taxonomy (NCBI): domain Eukaryota; kingdom Viridiplantae; phylum Streptophyta; class Magnoliopsida; order Sapindales; family Rutaceae; genus Citrus; species Citrus cavaleriei. The sequence continues at coordinate 37,535 of JAUJEN010000106.1, forward strand.
GTAATAGAAAATTTGGATTATTATTAAAGACTGGATTGTATTTAGATCTTGATAAAAAATTTATTGCATTGTCTTTTAGACAAAATTTGATTTTTATTTCTACTTTTGCATAAATCTAGTTTTTCTTGTTTATTTGGGAATGAAAAATTTTGTTTGTTTCATAATTCAAAATTAATTGGCTTTGGTTCTTTGTGAGGTTATGGTAATCTTTATTTACTTGATACAATTACTTCATTTTATAAATCCCTGGAATTGAGTACAAAAGATATAAAGAGAAAATTAACCAATAAAATTTTGGCTGTTACAAAAGATTAGGTTATATCTCTAGATGGAGAAAAGAGAGATTTGTGTTAGATGAAATTCTAGACCTCTTAGATTTTATAGATTTTTTATGTTTATTTAATTGTATAAAAGGAAAACAAACTAATAAAAAGAGATTTGAAGCCAACAAGACTTTGGAAGTCTTGGAACTCATACATACGGGTATTTGTGGGCCATTTTCTATAGTTACTTGGAATAATCAATAGTATTTTGTAACATTCATAGATGATTGTTTTTAGATATAGCTTCGTATATATCCTCCATGAAAAGTTATAGTTGTTGGATATGTTCAAAAATTAAAAGACTGACGTTGAGAACCAACGTCTAGGACTATTTGCAAAAACGTCAAATTTGGTCATAGTGAGTATTATGGTAGATATGAGAGTTCATGAACAACGTCTAGGACTATTTTGCTAAGTTTTTAGAGGAATGTTGTATCATCTTGCAGTATTTTATGCCAGGTTCGCGTAATATGAATGGTGTTGCTGAAAGACAAAACGAGACACTTAAGGATATGATGAGGAGTATGATTTGTCATACTACTTTACTAGGTTCACTCTAAGGAGAAGCGTTTAAGATTGCAACATATATCTTTAACAAGGTTCTAACTAAAGCAACTGTCATAACCCCTTACAAACTTTGGATGATCAGCAAGAAGCTTAGCCTAAAACACTTGCAAGTTTGTGGATGTCCAGCTAAGACGAGGCTAGATATTTGGACTTAAGTATGATAAATTACTATTTTATTGGATACTATGAAAGATCCAGGGGATACAAGTTTTATGATCCCATGACTGAGTCAATTTTCAAGTTGAGAAATGCCAGATTTGTTGAGGACGTTGAGTTTGCGAGGGAAATACAGTTAGAGACTTTGTCTTTCAAGAGGAATATGTTGATATTTCCATAGGTGTTATTACATTAATCGGGATCTCTTTCCTAACTTTGTTTAAGACACAACAAAAGAAGACAATATTAGAAAACTCTCTGTTTAAGAAATTATTTGAGAAAAACAAATTCTACCATCTCAAGAATCTGTCTTTAAACAATCAATTGATTATTTTCTAACAATGACAAGTATGGATATATCATTACGGAAGGGAATGGAAATCTTATTGGGAAATTATGTGGCAGCAGTCGGGAGGTGGTTCATAAATTTACAGTTGATCTTCCAAAGAAGCACGGAAGAGCTGATCAATCAGCCCTCAGATTTTCTCATCTTCAAATCGAGAAATGCCAAAATTATCTTAGGGAGGTTGTAGAGCTTGCCACAAAGAATTTTATAAATTCCTGCAACTCGCCAACCAGCCAGGCAAATGTTGGTTTATACTCAGCTGCATCTGCCGAATTTAGAATAGAACTAAATAGTTACAACTTACAATCATACCAAAGAGCTTCGTCTGATGCAATATCCAATATGAATTTTTTGAAAGAAAAGTTTGTGTTTGGTGTAGATTGATACTATAAAGCCACTAGAAATGAGAGCCATTTATTGTATGGATATAAATCGGTATGAATTGATACGTAGTGTGACAAATGACATTGTCATAAAGCACTTAATAAAAAGCAAGAAGTTGACACCAGTAATTTTGAAGATTCAGCTACTGCTTCTAAGCTATTTGTTGATCATCACAAGCTGTTTGGCTGCTCACAGGAGATAGTCACCAACAAATCACAAGAAGGGTCTCAATTCTCTGCAAGGGATTCGGTGTCGTTCTCTCTTTTACATTGATCCTTTCATTCTAATAATTGATATTGCTAGTTTGTATCTAGTCAGATGTTGACGAAATATTAAAAAAGAAAAAAAATTTAGTTTACAACCTAATTTAATTATGTATTATGGTGAATACAATACAAAGCTAACTATGATATTGTATAATTCTATCCAATTCAATTGAGTCTAGCGTCCAATTATGCCTAAAAGTTTAATTGAAGGTTTTTTTTTTTTTTTTCAAAAGTATTTTCAAGGGTGTATTTCACTGCCAATTAGAAGGACCACGCGCTCTTTCCACGCGTGTACGTACTTCCATCTCTTTCCACGTCATTTTCCCGCTCTTTCTCCCAAAGAATGGAGGGCGATTAATAAAATTTCCAGCAGATTTTCTCCGATTCCGATATTTCACTTGCGGCTTTGAAACTCCATGAACTCACGAGAGCTAACTCTGGTTTCAACAGCCGCTGTCCTTGGAGCGTTAGCTTCTGCAGTTGCTTTTCGTTTCTTCTTCTCCTCTAACCCTAAAAAGCTCCTCTCTCGAATCGATTCATCCCAATCCCAAAACGGTGTCGTGGCTTCCAAAGTAGTTTCTTCCAGGAGCCCTTTTGATCCCTCAAAACGCAAAGGGTTAGTAAATTTACGAACTTTATTTTTTTTCAAAAGTGTTGGGTTTAATTACTAATTTGTTATTTTTCTTAATTTGATTTGATTTTAGAGCAGATACTTGTCATGGGATGATTATTTTATGGCAATTGCATTTTTATCGGCTGAAAGGTCCAAAGACCCTAACAGGCAGGTCATATTTTCACTACTTTACTATTAATGTGGATACTTGGTTTTACCCATTAATATTTCATATTGGGAATTTATAATTTCGATTTTTGAAGTGTTAATTTTGGACTGATGTGGGCTTTCGACTGTGCTGTAGGTTGGAGCATGCTTGGTGAGTCAAGATGGCATAATTCTTGGTGAGTCCTTTGCCTGCAAAATTGTATTTTAATTCTTTGCATCATTAGTAAATTATCCATCTTTCTTTGCATGGAAAGTCAACATATTATTTCAAGTGAAAGGGGGAATAGAACGATGAGTAATGCATTAAATACCTATGTCATATTATTTTGTGAGTTCTCATGTTCGGGGCTAGGCATTATTTGACTGGATTGGTGGTTTGTGCAGAAATAAAACACTTTATAATAAAATCGAGTAGCAATCATCGATACCTTCGCTGTGAAGCTGCTTTCTTTTTTTTATCCATTATGTATTTTGGAAGGATTTACAGCAACTTTTGCATTGAACCTGTATGCATGTGCTATGAGCTTCACTTATCTTTAGTTGATTAATAATGGAAGTTGTATGTGCAATGCCTGCAAGCTAGACCTTCAAAGAATCCCGATATATTGATTGCCTTTGACTCTAGGGCCAGTTTTCCCTCTGCAATATTATAGGTTCTAATGATAATTGAATGGTAGTCCCATTTATTATGGCGTGTGACTCAGATTATTGTCCTTTGGCTAGGCATTGGCTATAATGGGTTTCCAAGGGGTTGTTCAGATGACAAGCTTCCATGGGCAAAGGTTGGTATTTCATATTAATGAGTTCCAAGTATAGTTATGGAACTAAAATACTTTTCTTCAGTTAGAAATTGCGAACTGCAAATTTGTCCTTTCTGTTTCAGAAATCCAAAATAGGGGATCCTTTGGAGACAAAATATCCGTAAGTGTTCTGCTCTCATCTCTCCACTTTCTGATTTCAACCTTCTACTGCTAAAATCCTCTTCCCTGCCCTCTCCAACCAACAGCGGTTTGTGACCTCATCAATAACTTTTCTATAGTAAGCAGTTTTGCATTATAAACCAATATGGATTCTATAACTTTTCCGGTGTTTTTGATTGTCCATGATTTTATGATCTAGCAATTCCTCTGTATGGTTTCTTATATATTCAATCGTCTGCTGCAGTTATGTTTGTCATGCTGAAGTTAATGCCATACTAAACACGAACCACGCATCAGCTGCCGGACAGGTTCGTTGTAGACATTCCTTGTCATTTTTTTTTCGCTGGCATGTCTAGTATTTTGAATTTCCTTAGCAAGAACACAACTATTTTGGTTGATTCCCCCCTTTTTGATGGTCTTACCACTTCAACTGCATCTTTGCAGAGGCTTTATGTAACCATGTTCCCATGCAATGAGTGTGCCAAGATAATTATTCAGGTTTGTTGCCCATTCTCTTCTTTGTCACTATTTCAAAGATTAACAGTTGGCAGTTCTTTAAAGCAAAATTGTAAAATTGTTCAGAACTGACCCTTTGCATATTATTCCTTGTTGTCCACACTTGATTGCTGTATGGATTTAGCTATACTTCTGTCTTGCAGTCTGGTGTCTCTGAAGTCATTTATTTTGTGGAGAAGATGCTAAATAATTCAGACGTTGCATACATTGCTTCACACAAACTACTATCAATGGCTGGTGTTAAGGTAAGGCATTGATATTGGCTTTTCTTCGAAAACTTATCTCCTGGCTTCTTGACACCTGAGTATAATCAGCTTGGTCTGGTTTTGAAGAAGTGGCTGTTTAATTTATAATCAGAGTTAATCATTTGTTGGTCTTATCATCAATCTGAAGTAACATGCTACATGTGGCATTATGTGGTGAAAGCTAGACTGTCATGGATCCTGAATGTATAATGCTTGAATTGTGTTAATTTCACTAACTTATCCTACCTGTGTCATTTTGGACACATCAACTTATATTAATGTGATTGTTCCAACTTGGTATTTATTGTAAATTTACACTTCTTCTAGGTCAGGAAGCATCAACCACAGATGAGACAAATTTTAATTACGTTCGAGGAGCGGTAGATTCTTACTTGATATCTGTTCTTACGTCATACTGGAATTAATGAAGCTTGTTGTTCCTTGTAACATATACCGTATTTGTTGCACATGTATCTGTAACTGTGAGTACACTTCAAACCTGGCAATTGTAAGATGCAACCGACTACTCAATTCCGCCCTTTCTTCTTATTGTGTCATTTTCTTTTAAGAGTTATTTGTATCTTTTAAAAGTCACTACTTGGAGGTTTATTTGTCAGTCATTTTATGTTTTTAATTTTTATTGATAAACATTCTTATTTTTAGTTTTTATTGATTTTAGCCGGAAATCCTAAACCTAGATGTTATTCGAGTTATTGGATAAATGAGTTGTAATACTTACATTATTTAAACGGGTCCAATGTTATCATACCATACTTCTAGTTCATTAATTCAACGATCAATGGGAATGAATATTTTTGATTGGTGTATAATTTTCTAGCATAAATAAAACAACGGAAATTTAAGAATGATCAAAACCCGAAACATGCTGCAGGTTTCTATGTTTTAACAAGCACAAAATTTGGGGTTGGCCGCTCCCCATTTGTACAAGTAAATGGTGAAACCTAAATGAGGTTAAGACACTGAAACACAGTTAGATTGCATGCCCTCGACTAGATTGAACCGAAACCTGGAATCCCTTAAATGGGCTATAGAGTACAATGTCAATCGGCATTGAGGGCTTCAAGTTGCTTTCGGAGAAGATCGAGGTCATCAATTGAAGTATCTGTTGGTCCAGGAGCTGGAGACTTTTTAAAATCATCCGCGTTTGGTAGCTCGTGAGTAAGACCTTCCGGAAGAGCATCTGAACAAAAAAGGAAGATTAGGAAAGGTTGACAACTGATAGATTAACAGACGTGCTCTTTGAGGTTGCTAAGCCAACAAAAGAAAATAAACTGAAACTTGAATTTCGATAACCACTTATCTGCAATTTAGTGAAAATACTGAACTGGAAGCATAAAATTGCACAGGAACATAAAGCCAGCTTAAGGTCACAGGCATTTGCTTCTACTATTCAATTATATCGATGAATTAATTTTGAATATCTAAAAGTTCTTCTGACCAGGCTCTGGAGTCATACTCTTGGATTTTTTAAGCAACTAGAAATCCACAAAAGCAAAATAAGTGCTGTATTCTTCAACCTAACTAGAAAACAATTATCGAGTTTCTGCTTGCAGTGGTAAACAGGTTTAACAAATGGTGAAGGGCCATGGTTATATGCCAGCCACTTTTACCATACTGATTTCGTATTTTGAAATTTTTCATAGAAAGCACCCTTTTTGATTGATACATTTGTTGTTTTGGGGGAGGGGAGGGGGGGAGGGAAAGAGAGAGACCTATTACTACATATAAGCGAAGTCAATCAAGAAAGATTTTGCCAAGCACCTTCTACATTAGCGTTTGTGATATTAAGAAAGATCACGGAAAAGAGCCTTTTTAAATGAAAATTACAAGGCTATTTACCAAATTCAGAAGCAACTACGCAAACCTAAACCATAAAGGCATCTGCGTTTTTAATCATTTAAGAGGATAAAAAATAAAGCGTACCTGCACTTGTGGCTTCTACACTATCCGGATTGCTATCATCTACAACACTGAAAAAACATAGACATCAGTCAACTTGGTGAACTAGATGATAATACTTTGTGACAAAACTTGCAGTTTCATCCCCAAAAAGAAAGTGTTTGTAGTTTACAATTCAATCCTATTGCAAAAGTCAACCTTTCCCTCTTTTACATAATTTATATGAGCTCCAGATATATCAGCAAAGAAAAGACACGTTAATTTCCAACTTTCATAAGTTGGAAAGTTAATATTGAAATAAAGCTATACCTTATGTTCCATTCATTATCAGCATGAAGAGAACATTCTGTAGCTGATGATGCTTCGGCCTCCATCTTGGCTTTAGCTGCAGCATCCCTTGCTGGCTTTGCCAGAATATATTCTTTCTGCAATGTAAATTACATTTCTTGTTATATATGCAGAAAACAAATGACCTGGATATGTAGATTTATAAGATCAACCTCAGCTAAATCAATGCTTCATTTGCTTATGATACCTGTCGTTCCAGACATGCAGCATTTGAGCATTGGGGATTTGGCTTCATTGCCATTGTTGGAAAATAATCTTTAAGAGAATTGTATCCCTGTCAACAAGAAATAAAGCTAAAATGTACAAAACTAAGCATAATTAATATATAGTTACTATTTTCTGGACCACATATAACATACATGATCATTAAACCCAATTAGAGCCGTGTCAAGTTGTCAACTGCAAGAGGAATTGGAAAAGGCTTCTGGTATGGATGCATAGAGAAAGACAAGTTAATGTAGGACTTACCAAGTACGAGGAAACTTGACCAAATTTTAGCAAATATTTAAGTGTATTTTGAACTAGTAGCCCAGCAACAACTCCCTGAAAAATTCAATGCAAGTCATGAGATAATAAGGACATAGTACGTTAGTAACATTAATAATTTGATCAAAATGTAATGCTGGAAAAACATTAACATTATTATAGATACTTTCAATAGTAAATAATCAAACAATTAGAATAGTAACACAAACAAGTTCATTTGACTCCAAATGATAAAATTGTCTGGTTGCTTAAAATAACGTGCCCACAACCAGTCAGAACAGTGCAAATTCCTGCGCAGAAGAAAGCAGCCAAAGGTGGAAGAATGTAAAAATTACCATGGTAGTAGGTAAAGATGCAGCACACACTCCCTCACGCTTGAGTGTTCGTTCATCAACTCCAGATGCTACAACCTGTAAAAAGAGTATAATCCCATGTTTTTTTTTCACATTCCTAATTACAGCAGATGACCATTTTACAGTTTTGGAACTCATATGATTTAGTGCAACAACCACAGAATATATACAGGCTTTGGAAATTTCTCAACTAAAAAAAGGTTTATTGATAGTAAATCAAAATTGGCTCCACAATCTCCTAAATTCAGTTTAATTAAAAAAAAAAAGTACCAAGGGAGGTGCACACGCAAAACAAGCAGTTTCTCCAGGAATTAGCAGCTGTATATGCCCTGAAACAGCATCCTCAGACACTCCTGCTCAGAATTCTTTTTGGGTCAGTAAATTGATCAAATTCATTGACATATGTCGAAGGGGTACAAGTCGAGTACAAATTATGCATACAAGAAAATCCACCTTTTACAAAGAAAACCTAAATGTAAAAGATCATTGAACTCCAAATAACTAGAATGAGAAGAAGACAAAATTCAACTACCCACATGCAGACAGATGCACAGAAAGTGACCCTACAATAAAAATTTGGATAAAATTATCAATAACTAAGCCAAATGTTATAACTGCCCATATCATAAGTTGAGTTCAAAGAGCTTCAGCGGAGGGAATCACTTCAAAATTATTTTTTTGTTCTTTTTTCTATAGGAATCAATACAAAATGGTTTTCAATAACTTGTGACATGCAGAAAATGATTAAATCTCAAAACAATTAGTTTCAGGCTGAATGGTTGCCAATAAGTCCAGCTATAATGCATCAGCTTAACTGGTTGTGATAGAATTCCAGATATTCAATGAATGAATGTTGTACTATGCACTCCACATGTACTAACATCATGCAGTAAAATCAAGCACTGTAATCCGCAATTTTAATAAAAGTGAATTTAAAAAGAAATCTATGTATAAATCATTTTATAAGAAAATATAAATCTTTTCAAAACATCATGTTTGACAATCATCAAAACTTTAAGATACTCAGCAGACGTGCATACACACATACAAGATGCAGTGACTTCACTAGCAATTAAATAAAAGGAAAAAGATGTAAGAACTACTTTGCTTACCAGACTCCATCCATGTTTGATTCAACTCATTGCAAGCCTGCACATCCATAATAATATCAGATATAAAAACTATTTCAAAAACTAAGAATGTCTAAAATTCTAAATATAATCAAACACCAAACATCCTTACCTGGTTTACAGCCATTCTTGCTTCATAGTTATCCACGCAGCTTAAAACCAGATCCACTCCGCTACCTTCTTTACTAGGGCGAAATGATTTGTTTCTTAAACTTGACATAAAGGTTTCAAACCCTTGCACAGTCGTAATGTTTAGGGTGAAGCTCTAAAAACAAAATGAACAGGTCAGCATAAGTTTCTACACAGGAAAAGATTTCAGATAAGCTTTCAAGGACCAAAAACAAGTGTATTAATATAAAACATTTTCCTAGTACACTCTCCTATTTACACACTGAATCTATATCTACGGGTACATTTATATGCCCTCCTCTCCCCACCTAAAAGCTTCTGTCTCAATATGTTAAAAGGAAATAGTCCACATTTATTTCTCATAAACACCAATGAATCACTGAAACTAGCGAAGACAAATAGTCGTTAATCCCTCAAAATTATAGAGGACTAAAACTCTAGAAAATTATCAATTTTCAAGACCGTTGAAACAGCAAAAAATAAAATTACTGTCAAAAAATTACCTCAAGAACAACATCAGGATTAATGTCTGCAAGGGTCTGAACAGCTGCATAGGTTTTTGTCATACCAACCTAGAAATGTAATCAAACTAACAGAGTTTAACCCAAGATTGTCATATAACTAAAAATAAATAATTTCTGGTCTGCACAATGACAATATTGACAATAGCTTTAAATACACAGCATATAAGAGTATAAAAAAATATGTAAATCAACACCTGCTCTGGACGAAAAAATAGCCTATTCATATTGGCTAACTCCACTTTGTCATAATCATACAACAAAAGACGACCTATGCCACACCTTGTGAGCATTTCAGCTGCAACACTCCCAACACCACCAACCCCCTATAATTTCATGAAGATTACCAATAGTAAATACATCAGAATTCAGCAGACAACACATAATGAAGTATAGCATAACCATCGAATGGGAAACAAAAAAGAAAAAAAGAAATCAAATGCAACAATATTTATCATGAATTGAAGAAAAAAATGAACTAAGAAGGAAGAGGAGATAAATACAGACAACTATAGCAACTGAGAACTCCCGTATTCGCTCATAGTTCTCCACAATACCCATTCTTTGAAGTGCCATAAGCCTGCTGTAGGGGTTGCTATCCACCACTTCAGAACTCATATCCTGCCACCAACATCACTCTACACGTCTCAGAATATAAACTTCTTCCAGCCATCATACAAACAGTCAAAAAAGAAAAAAGAAAAAAGAAAAAAAGCAAGACAGGGATTTAAGAGACAAAAACCTTGACTTTTGAACGCCGAACAGTTGCAGACATTGCCATCTTTGCGAGATTTTCGACACGCAATTCCAGCTGCAAAACACATAAAAATCATGTTAATCACTGTAAGCAGCCCTTCGTATAACTTGAAGAACCAAAAAAAAAAACGAAATTTGCATATAAATATTATTAATTATTTGTTTATTTTTAAAATTAAAATACTCGATTTCGAATTTTACATAACGCAAGATACATTGCAATTGACAGCAAAATATACGAACCGAAGATAAACGGAATAATCAGTTGATGAATAAATATTGATCGTGAATCAAATTCAGCTCATAATTGTGAATTACATTGTAAAAAATAAAAAATAAAAAAGTAAAAAAATGGTAGATCCAAATTGATATATTGAAATTACCTTATTGATTGAAGCGTGAAGAGAAGAGTCAGGTAACGATCGCTTCAGAGATTCGAGATCGTCGATCATATCTTTCAATTCAGCCTCCATTTTTCTTTTCACTGTATACGTTTCTCTCTGTCTCTCTGCCGCAGAAGGAATCACTTTTGTTTTGGAAGCAACGGAAATGCTTTCGGCTTCGGAAGTTGATTAAAGCCACTGCCCACCGAAGAATTCTACAATACATAGAAAGTAGTATCAGTCATGTAATAAAGGAGAGGGATTTTCATCTTCCTGCCAAGGTTATTCTTACACGTCAGTATCATAATTTACTGAAAAATATATTTTACTGCTAAATATTTACAGTTATTAATTTATTCTTGATAAGAACGTTAAAAATTTATTAATATTTTGCTTGATGTCATAAGGGCATTAAAGGTATTTCTATATAGAGTAAAATTATCTGTTAATTTGATAGATAAATTATCGTTTCTTCTACCAAATTTTTAGAAAATTATCGTTTTACTAAAAATTATTTTGATATATAATGCTTAAATTACAACACGTAAAATTGTCTTTTAAACTCTTGGGGTAAATCAACTTTTAATTCAATTTATTAAATAGTAAAGTTTTAACTTTGAATAATAATAAATTGAATAATAACGTTTGATAGTAAAATATCTTTTTCGTATGAATGCATATTAATCTGGCGATTCTGTTTGAATCCATTCTGAAATTGGATCTCTACCATAATTTGGATCTAATATTTAGATGCGATTGTGGTATGGTGCGTTCTGGCATATTTGAATACGATTTGATCTAATATCATTTATTTTATAACTTTTTAATTAACATAGTATTTGGTCTGGTAAATTTTTTAAGCTTCTTTCATAATATTTTTCATTTTTTCCTACGACTTTGAAAAGTAGAGGTTCTTTGATTCGGAGTTTTACTTCTGTTCTTGCTGTTCTTTGGTTCAATTCTTGAGTAGGGTTGGTTTGTTTGAATCTTGATTGAGTGATTTAGGTTTTTGGCATAGTTTTACCTGAATTGTATAATTGGATTAAAAACATAACAAAAGTAATTATATTTTTAATGTAGCAACGATAGTAGGTATTACATAATCTCATTCTTAAAGTGATTACATGATTTAGAAATAAAAATTTTTTATTAACTTTTAATCAAAATCGTAGCGTTTTTGTTTCTAAAACCTGAAAGGAAAAGTATTTAGGGTTAATTTTAGTTGGCTCTAATAATTTAATTATTCTCAAAATACCTCTAAACTATTATAAATCTCCACTTACCTCCAATTACGGTCTTTGTATTCTAGTCGAAATGTGTCGAATTTGGACTATTTTGCTTCATTTCAACGTTATTTTTTTTCTTATAATAATGTAATAATTTGTCTCATAGTAATTTGCTGACTCTGTCAAATAAGATTAAAAAAAATAAGCACCACTAATAACAATACGTCAATTGTATTCGTCAGAGAAATGATTGAAGTCTTTTACAAGTAATTATATATGCAAATGTATTAAAAAAAAATATTACTCTGAGCATATTTTCAATCTAGCATTGAGATACATGCTTACATCATTCTTAAAGCGATTAGATGATTTGCAAATAAAAAGAAATTGTTAGTTTTCAAACAAAACCTAACATTATGTTAATTATCTTTTTTTCTAATTAATCTCTGGATATAAGTGCGAGTAGATTTGTGAATTTAATTATTGAAAAAAAGATGAGCAAAAAAGTTATATTAATCATTGTCACTAGCTCTACTCTCAACTAGAACGCTTAAGGAATAATCTCGTGAGGGTTGTGGATGATGAGCACACCATTCGTTTGTCTTCGGGATGACTCCTATAACTCCTCACGTCGGATTCAGGATTCGGCTTATAATACCTTGTTTCAAAGCTTTTGACTTGAGGAACCAAAATTATAACCTTTTCGATGATGAGGTTCTCGTATTTTTGCCAAAATTTTAAAGTTAAGGTATTGAGTTACAATCTGGAGTTGACTTATAGATTTGAAGTTATTACAATCTTCATATTCTAGTCGAAATGTCAGATTTGGACTCGTCTATCTCATTTCATTATTTCTTTTTATATAGTAAAACGTTACTACAGCCATAATGTTGGGACTAAATTAATTTTATTGTTACGAGATTGTTATAACTCAATAGAGTTGCAGCTATAAAAGATTATTGCTTTGACTTAATTCTCCTTAGTATAAGTGATATAAAAGTAAAATCGCACTGCATTAACAATTAATTAATAGAGCATGTCAAATTCAATATATAGACATTGATAAAAAGAAATAGATATAATTTCAAAAATTAGGTTATATGTTTTGTAAGATACAAAAAATTATTATTATGTGCAGGTAAGTTTTTTAAGACGAGATATAAAAATATTAATACTTATTATGATTTGAAGTTTATTCTTATATATAACTAACTCAAATTAGGATCATATTTTTTTATAACTAAATAGAAGTTACTCTTATATAGAGCATCACTACGGAAGTGTTTTACTATAGTAGTGTAATAATTTATTTTGAAGTAAAATGCCGATTCTTTGAGAAGCAAGGAAATCAGGTTAAAATTTTTAGAAAACTTGAGCAAAAGAAATAAGTAAAGGTAATTGCAACATCGGTTTCAACAACGATTCCACATTATACGCAAATGAAGTATATTATTGAAAACAAGACCAAAAAAAACTCCTCAAGTCCGCGTTATTATTACGATTCAAGATCAAGTTGGGATTTGGATGTTACTAGAAGCTTGATCATGTAGGCCTCTAGTAGTTTATCTGTCATTAGAAATATATTACTTTTCATTGCTTAAAATACTATTTTCTTTATGAATGGCTTATTTTATCTCAGATAAATTATTAGAGACAGTGACAACATTATGATTTGTCCTTAATTTTGTTATCAATTTTTTTTTACAATAATAAGAATTGTATATTCATGACGAGTAGGATTTAATAAATGTTCAGTAAAGATATCATTTTTGTCTAAATTCATAAAGAAATGTTCAATTTAAGATTATGGATTTGTTAAAGTCGGAAAGATATTAAACCATGCGTTTTAATAGTATAATGACTATGAAAATTATTAAATTGCATGATTTAATACTGTAATTGCATTAGTGATCTTAAATTCATAAAGTGATGTTCCAAAAAACGAATGCCATAGTTTAATGATCCCTTGAGATGTTGAAGGATCCTTTTTATTGCTTTGAAGTCTGACTTGGTTGGATCATTGAAGCGTTGGCATACTTTATTTACAGCATATGTTATATCCGGCCTTGTAAGGTCAAATGTTAAGCTACCACTAGGTCTCAATATTTTGTAGCATTCACAGGTTACCTGTCTATAAGATTTTTAGTTGTTCTTATAGCCACGGGTGTTGCCATAAGAGTACAATCAAGCATCTTGGCCTTTGATAGTAAATCTTGTGTATACTTATTTTGAGATAAAAATACCCCATTATGGAGTATTTGATTTCTATCCTAAGAAAATACCGGATTGTCCCAAGGTTTTTTAATACAAGATTTGTACTTAATGTTGAGATGATCGATTGAATAGCAGAAGAGTTATTTCTTGTTATTATAACATCATCTACATTTATCAAAAGTAGAATGAGTATTCCCTTGTCCTGGTAAAATAAACAAAGATGAATCAGCTTTACTACTAACAAAGCCTAGTTTAAACAATGCTTTAGAAAATATTCAAACCAGATTGCGTGGAGCTTGCTTGAACCGATATATGGACTTGTTTAGTTTACAGATAAAGGATAGAAGGATATGATTTTGAAACCCGAGGGCTACTCCATGTGTACATTGTTTCTTTTAATCACCATGAAGAAAAGCATTCTTGACATCTAATTGCTTCATTGGCCATTTTAACTCATTGCAATTCGGTGCTTATAAATCCAGTTGAATAGTGGTTGGTTTTACGAGGGGACTGAAGGTCTTATCAAAATCCACTGCTTGAGATTTGTGCTTCGAATCCCTTGGCCACGAGACGTGCCTTGTATCTATCGATCATCCATCTTCTTTGTATTTGATCCAGTAAACCCATTTTGATCTACCACATTATTGTTAGCAGGATGAGGAACAAGATTCCAAGTATTATTGTCGTACTCATGCAAAGCCTTAATTTCTTCTTGCATTGCCGTGACCCATATGGGATTCTTGAGGGCAGATTTTAAATATTTTGGCTCAGTTGGTTGGTTTTGAAAGGCTTGTAATGCTAGGTTAGGATTGTTTTTGGCTTTTTGTCGGGTTATCATGGAGTGAGTATTTTAAGATGATGATGGATTTGTTTGTAACTGTTGTGGTCTTGTGAGATCAACTGTTGGATTACCTGATATGTCAGATAAGGTGGTTGGTTGATTTTCAGTGTTACTTAAAAAATTGATTAATAAATTTCCAGAGATATCAAGATAATTCTGCTGAGTTTTGAAAATAGATCCTCGGTCTGGGTTCTATCTAAGCTGGTCGTCAATTGATAACGAGTTCTCGGTTTGAATTTTCTGAGTTGGTCACTTTTGGTAGATGAAGTGGCAGTGTTGCTGTTGTTTTCTTCTGAAAATGATTTATTTAATGAGGCAATCGAGGTTAGTTATTGCTTTGTTCTTCTACAATGTAGTATCTTTCTATTATTTCTCTAATGTAGCTTATTATGTAAATAACATGGGTGTCATGGTCGGATAAAGGAATTTGCATTTGAGTGGGCATCATGTGGTCTTCTTGTGATTTCAAAGATGGACATAGCTTTTTGACTAAAAGTAGGATTCACAACATCGGGTTTCCATTGAGTCAGGACAACAGCCATTCATCATAAAATGGAAGCGTTGTAGTTGACTTGGTTTCCTGCATGCATTCAACAAACTATCTTTTGTTGAAAATGAAAAATCGTTTAATAAAAATGACATGCCAAGAAATATAAGACTCTTTTAGTTATGGGTTTTAAGCATCGTATATCCTTTTATGCAAGGAATTATAACCTATAAAAACACATGGAAAAGTTTTTCCATTAATTTATCTTGTTATTGTCCCTTAAATAAAGGAAATATCTGCACCCAATGACTTTAATTCAGTACAATAAGGAGTCCTTTTAAAGAGTATTTCATATGGACTTGTCATACCTAGTGTACACAACGACATCCTATTTATCAAGTAAGTTGCGGTTAAAAACTATTTGCTCAAAGTTTGAGTGGAAGTAAGGCATGAAACATGAAAGCTAAGGCTTTTCGACAATATGCCTATGTTTTCTCTCCTTGACTCCATTTTGCTCACAGAAGTGTATGGGCATGACATTTGTCATATGATCACCGGCCAATCATCAAGATGCTTTATAAAAGTTGTTAAATTTTACGAAGCTCAAATATGATCCTCGAGGGATATGTATGACCGTCTGCTTTGTCGTGATAACGACATGTCAAGCATTGGAGTTTAGAGCGGTAGATTGATCAAACGATATGTCGAAGGTTTGATTAGTTAGTAATGCCGTGATGCGTCACATGTATCACTAACTCCACGGCAACCATCTTTGCGCGTTTAATCCTTGATACGTGAACATTTGACAAGTGTCCCAAAGCAAATTCAAGAAGTGGTTTTCCATTGTTAGAATCCGCAGCGGAAGCATTTGGAGGATCTTCTTGAAATGGAAACCGGAGGCGTGAAGCTGACTTCTTAGGGTTCTTTCTGGTTGGAGTGGTGGAGTATAAAAGCCATAGGATACATTGTTAAAGGGTCGGTTCACCATTTTCGTATACTCTTCAGATTGTAACTTATCTGAAATCGATTAAAAAGTTTGCTTCGTTTCCACGATTGGATGTAGGCAAGAAATCGCGGGCAAACCACTATAATCCTTAGTGCAAGTGTGTGATCTGATTTCTTTATTTATTGTGATTGAACTAGTGTTTTTCGTGTTTCTTGTCAAAGCTTAGTTTAGTGATTAATTCCGGATCAAGATCGAATCGGGTTTCATAGAAATTGTGGAGTGCTTCGGGATTCCAAGTTGGTCTTGATGATTGATTTAGTTTGACAAATTGGTATCGAGGAGCTTTATCTTCGGTTTCTTGATCTTTGTAATGGGTCCAAGCTAAACT
Source organism: Citrus cavaleriei (assembly GCA_030448925.1). Lineage (NCBI taxonomy): Eukaryota > Viridiplantae > Streptophyta > Magnoliopsida > Sapindales > Rutaceae > Citrus > Citrus cavaleriei. The sequence continues at coordinate 54,167 of JAUJEN010000106.1, forward strand.
TAAAGTGGAAGTTCCTTTGGCGAAAATGATTTCCACCTATGGAGGCTCAGATGAGAGCCCTTCTTTATCAAATCAAAGGTTGGATGTTGCACTTTGATGATGAGTCATCATCCAGAAGCCAATGAAAGGCCGAAGAAGAATTATCGAGGTTTTGATAGGAACACGTAGATGCAATAATTCTAAGTCAGGGGATGGTGTTCTCAAAAAGGGTGGGTGAGGGAAAAACGCGGCCGGCGGGACTATGGAAGAAAGCGAAGACTTATACTGCCGAAAAGGTCAATGGATAAAAGATAGCCACCAGAAGAAGCTTTATACCTTGCAGGTGGAAGAAGGATCGATCAGTGCACCATCATTGATGCTTTCAACATAATGCTTGGATCTTGATTCACATCAATGTGAAGATTGATGATGAAGATTAAAGCCATGATCACGCTCTTGCTCTACTGTAGGTTCCTACAACAGAGAATCTAGTGGATACATTGATGTATGGGAGGCACGGACTCTCGCTATGGGAGATATGAAAGGCTACTTCGAGTTCCAAGGCCTTGCAATCCGAAAGAAATAGGGATGGAGGATGCGGCTGAGAGGAAGAAGCGAAAGAAGGATTAACCTTTAGCAATAGTAACTGAACGAGAAGACACCGATCAATCAGGGCCAAGAACTTGAAATGTTTTCAACATCCTGAGTATGTGGCCAGTGACCTGACTCAGGCCGGGTTCTAATAGCGATTGATGCTCAAATAGTACAATTGAGTTTTTAGATTACGGTTGTTCGCTAGCATGTGCTTACTAATAAAAATTTATTCCTGGCTGAGACTTGTGATGGTGGGATAATAGTAATGGGTAATGATTCAAAGGCGTAGAGTGGTTGGCAGGAGGTTGATTAGGTTGAAAATGTTTGATGGCATGATTGGGAACTAAAGGATGTCGGACACGTGCACGTCTGAAAGAAATCTTATCTCGCCCAGGAATCTTTGGATAAAATGGGATGTAGTTAAACTTGAGTGGGCACTTTAAAGGTCTTGAAAGGTCGATATAGTTGTGATGAAAGGGAACATGAGCAATGAGTGCGTATGTTACTCGGGGATCGGTATCACCGGGGATATTCTTTGTGTCAAACAGAGAAAATAAAATAAAACTTCGTCTTTGTGGCATATGAGGTTAAGGCAGCGTGAAGGTGAAGGGCTTAGTTGAACTATCAGCTTGAGGAGTCTTAGGAGTAGATAAGATAGAGCCTTTGAAGTTACGTGAAGATTGTGTCTAGGAAAATCTTCAAGAGTGAAGTCGATCTTGGTATCCACTTAACTCAAGGGGACTCTGAATACATTCATGTCTTGTCTGTAGGGGCTGCTGCAGAACCAAACTCTCCCAGGTGGGGCTAGGTATTTAACATATCTTGTGATGATTTCTCAAGGAATGGTTTGGGTGTTTAGTTTGAAGAGCAAAGACAAAGTCTTGATCCGGTTTAGAGCTTGGAAAATATTAGTTGAAACAGAGACAAATAGAAGGTGAAAAGGCGGGGCGGATAATAGGTTAGAGTTACGCAATAAGGACTTTGATGATTCACAGCCTGCATGTGAAAAGAAGCAGAATCGGATTAACAGCAATGCAT